>CM059336.1:6579081-6630958 GCA_030340685.1 Protosalanx chinensis
CGGGCGAGGCGCTTCACCCTACTTGCCTCAGGGAGGGGCCTGTACTTGCTGGAAGTCGCTCTGGATGAGAGTTGAGCATTGAGTTTTGATGTTTCAACGACTTACTAACTCTCTCGATGTACGACTATTTAGCATGTGTTCTGCCCCTCACTGAATTGCTCCTTCCAAGGTTTCTTCTCATTTTGATCTCCCTAGTGAGTCTTTCTGGGAGTTTTTCCTCGTCTTCCTTAGGTTGGTTGAGGGCAGTTCTACGGGCATATGTGAAGCCCTTTGTGACCTTGCTAGTAAAAAGGGCTATGCAAATAAATGCTGATTCGATAAATGACTACGTGGAAATGTAATAAAAAGCCAGGCGACAGGAACAGTGAGGAAACTGCGCAGTCTGCAGTATGTCACACGAAACAAACTCCTTTGCTCTCTGTGGGAATTTGGGAACGAGGGTTGGAATGTATATTTGGCAGCTGGTGGCACCATCCCTTGTGTGAACAAGCAGAGCGATTTTGAATGTCATCTCACCGTCAGGTGAATAGTCATAATAAGGGCGCGAGGCGCGACCAAATTGTTTTACCCCTTTGAGAAACGATTTTTCTGTTTTGTCTTGTCAAGGTCGGTAAAAAAAAAGAAAAAAAAGATTCGATGTTTTAAGTTTCGAGTTGAAGTCGAGTTTCCCAGACATGGATCACTTTTACATTTATTCGTTTAGCAGACGCTTTTATCCACAGCGACTTCCAAGAGAAAGCTTTGCATCGGTCACTGAGGATAACAACGTGATAGCCCCAGGTAGTCAGATTATGAAACATACATTGTGGGAAAGCAAACAAGTGCCAAAGGGAAGAACCACAAGAGCGTTCAGTTAAACAAGTTACAATTAAATAACATGAAACACAAACGTGCAATAATGTACCTGTAGGAAAGCAAGCAACAATAATATATCTCACGGCGAGTACAAGAATTTCAAATCGGGTTGGAACTGGCCAACAAGAGCAACAAGGCCCTCAATAATCCAATCCAATCCAATTTTATTTATATTGCACTTTAAAACAACACGGTTGACCAAAGTGCAGTACGTAGCAATATTAAAAAGTAAATAAATAGACACACACTATACACAGTAAAAACAACACAACAATAGGTAAAAAACTCAACAAATAGAGACACACTGTACACGGTAAAAGTCAACACATCACTGAAAAGCTAAGGTAAAAAAAAGTATTTAGAGCCGATTTAAAGACGGATACGGACTCTGCCTAAGGTGCAGAGGCAGCGCGTTCCAAAGAGTCATGTGATCTCGGAGGAAACTAACATCATGTCCAGCAGTCAGTAAGCCTATAGTCCTGAAGTAATGGAGAAGAAATCTAGAAAGATCTTCATTGATTCTCTAAACGTGTTTGGCCTATAGGACTAGGTTTAATCCATCATGAAACGGGGCCAGGAATTCTGCGGGTGAAGGTGTTGGCCTCACGATCGGAAGGTTGTGTGTTTGAACCCCGGCTGTGGCTATGTGATGTTGTGTCCTCGGGCAAGGCACTTCACCCTACTTGACTCAGGGGGGAATGTCCCTGTACTCAATGTAAATCGCTTTGGATAAAAGTGTCTGCTGAATGAGCATTTGTCTATGTATTAGATTAGGGATTGTCTGGAGTGTCACTGTTTAAAACTGATGATATTCTCTGGAAATAGAAGGATTTACTGTCCTCAACACATTCAGCACTGAGACTACAGGCTGTAGCCAATCCTCGATGGGAATGTGGTGTCAATCAATCACAAGTGTCCCTCTCTCCAACACCCATGCGCACGCTCGCACGCGCACGCTCGCGCGCTAGTGAGATATACTTTCATGCATTTGCACTATTTGCAGTTTTTAGAGACCCCTATCCATGCATCGCTCTTGCGTACTTTTTTATCGCATTACTTATTTTGGAATCTTTATTGAAGTCCCGTATATGTTCTTCGTTGGCTCTATTCTGCCACAGGAAATTCCGTGTTTGTGCAATTTGCATGGCGGATTAAAAAAAAAACAATTCGGACTGCAAAAACGGTGTGGTTCTGGTAATTCCCTGGTCTTTTGACAGCCAGCGAGCTTTGAAGTGGAAGACGCGTACAAAACCATTTGCAAGCGTACCGTTGACACGTTTTGCTGTCAAACTTGTTTTTACTGGCGAACCCCGCCCATGTTAAACTCAGCAAGTGTGTTTTTGTAAGTGTGTTATTTTGTGTGTGTGTGCGTGTGTGTGGATGGAAGAGAGTGAGTGTTTGCAGTAATTATAGTAACTGATCCCAAGTGATGGTTAGACCGAATTAAGGGGTTAGAGCGAATTAAGGGGCAGGGGGGGTTTGAATGGGAGTCTATGGAGTGGCTGCTTTCTACAAATGTCGAGATATTTTACTTTCCAACAACAAACAGACTTTTCCATAGCCCCAGCATACAAGCAGACACACAAATGTGCTACACCCCCCCCCCCCCCCCCCCCCTTTAAAAAACAACAACAACAACAACACACGAGTATCCTAAGAAATCTACTTTGCTAGGTCTTCCATGGGTCTTATTCAAGGCAGGAGCCATCTCACTTAACTCTCTCTCACTTATGTGCAATGTTGATCTTATCTCTATCTCGTACTTGATATATATATTTTTTTATTCTACTGTATCTTCTGTACTATTAATGTAATATATAGATATTTTTATGTATATTCATATATATATATATATATGAAAAACATCAAATCATTTGGGAAGCAAAACAAGCCTGCAGGTTGATAATGTCTCCGGTAGGTGTGGTCTTGTGTTCTCAAAACCAGCCTCCTCCCCCCTTCCCCTTGCAGTCTGCTCCGAAGAACCGCCTGGCAAACAGGTGTATGGGGCCACTCAGCAACCCTGTCCCGTCCAACTACACTTTCTAACCCCCCATCCATAAAGATCATCCATTTACCCGAGTGAAGGACCCTCCTGGACCCCCAGGATGAGCCAGTACGGATCCCAGAGAGCGCTGAATACCAGCCGTCGAGCCGGATCGAGGCAGGATCTGTCCCATTATGCCCGGAGTGAAGTCGTCCATAGCGGTAATGGATACGGACAGGAGTTCGCAGACGGATACAACACGATCACCTATTCCAAGGGCTCCATGGGAGGCGGACACGGGTAGGGGGGTCTACTAAAAGTCGATCCGATCCGAGTTTTTGGTGGCGGGTTTGTTGTGGTTTCGATGCCCCTTCCAACCACCTGTTGCTTCCCCTTGCACATCAACATTACATTTACATTTACATTTATTCATTTAGCAGACAAGAGAGAGCTTTTACAATATCGGGATCTGTGTTTCCCGTTCCGGAGGCGGAAAAAGAAACATGTTGAATGTTTTTGCCTCAAAACTTTGCCCATATTGAGTGTTAGTTCAGAATCAGAATCCGTTTTTATTCGCCGTGCAAGATATACAAACGCAGGAGAGAGCAAACATAGAAAATACATGGAACATATATGTTATATACCTATACGTAGATTCGTAGAACCTATATGGAACACAATAAGAGTAGATCAAAATAGAATAATGCCTAATATCTGGGGAAGAATGGAGTGTAGCATTCAGTCCACAGCCTAGACAGCATGCTACTTGTTCAGGACTTGTTCATTGTTTGTCCAAAAAGTTAATTATTAAAACGCATGCGCATCTTCAGAGGAGAGGTATATTTGGATAAAATAAATAAACAACGATGCAGAAATGTCAATTCAGCTTGCAGATAGAATTATTTCTGAATTCAGGGGGCTATAAACGGAACCCTTATGCGGTTCCTGTGTGTTAACAGTCAACACTGACAATCCACATCGTAGGTGTTCAGTGTCTAGGTGCTGGTTAAGTCGTCTTGATTTATGATTCGCACAACCGTAAGGAATTCTAGTCTGCCACATCATCTGTAGGAAGGAGGCTCCATTTTAGAAAGCTGGAAGGAAACGCAGGCCAATTCACTTGACATTTACATGTATTCATTCAGCAGACGCTTTTATCCAAAGAGAGAGCTTTACAAAAGAGCATCGGTCACTGAGCATAGCAACGTGATAGACCCCAAACATTGCAGGCTTATAGATTATGAAACATAACATCGTGAGAAACCAATAAGTGCCAAGGGAAGAGCTATAAGAGCTTTCAGACGAACAAATTAAAAGTTTAAGGTGAGTCTCCAACAGACAGTAGGGGGGGGGGGGGGGGGGTTGGGGGGTTGGGGGCAGAATGACAGAATCCACAATTTAACACACACACACAGACACAGTGAGACATTTAGATTGTATGTGCTTGATTGAAGTCAAAGCTAAATCTTTAGGATTCATGTGCTGCAGGGCTGTAGATTTCCCAGTGCCCAGCAGGGTACAAGGTCAATGTTGAACGAACCTGCTTTATTTCAGGGTTGGAGGGTGGGGCCTTTTTGACCCGTTAGGACAGGGGAAGAATGTTAAGAGAGGCCAAGGGGTTAAGTGTCATCAGTTCTCAACATCGTGAAAACATGTCTGGCAATTGCCACAGATTTATAGATCTAGTCTCCCTTTTGGCACAACCCCCCCACCCCAACAATGTATGTACATTTATTCATTTAGCAGACGCTTTTATCCAAAGCAACTTACAGTAAGTACAGGGACAAGTAGGGTGGACACAAGGTCATGTAGCCACAGCGGGGGCTTGATCTCACAACCTTCCGATCATGAGGCCAACGCCTTAACCCATTGAGCCATCTGACCCCTTCAACAGGGTTTACAGCATTGCAGTTAATTATGCTGTTCACGACTGCTGCTGATTGGAGTCATGTGGCGCAGTCGGTTAAGGTGTCGAGTTAGTAAGCAGAAGGTCTCTGGTTCGAACCCTGGCTGTGTCAACATGACGTTGTGTCCTTGGGGCAAGGCACTTCACCTTACTTGCCTCAGGGAGGGGGGAATGTCCCTGTACTTGCTGGAAGTCGCTCTGGATAAGAGCGTCTGCTAAATGACTAAAATGTCAAATGATTGCCTCTGATGATGATAATGATGCCCTCCTCTGCTCGACAGGCAATCCACCATCAGCGCTGTCCACCAGAAATCCTACCTCTTGCAGTCCCAGTGCCAGGAATACCTGAGGAAGACCGAGCATGCTCTCCAATCAGTGAGTGACTCTCTCCCTCTCTGTTATCTCTCTCTGTCTCTCTATTCTCTATTCTCTCTCTCTCTCTCTCTGTCTCTCTCTGTCTCCTTCTCCCTCTCTCTATGTTCTCTCTCTCTGTTCTCTCTCTCTGTTCTCTCTCTGTACTCTCTCTGTTCTCTATGTTCTCTCTATGTTCTCTATCTCTCCCTCTCTGTTCTCTCTTTTCATCAGTTCTCTCTGCTCTCTCTCTCCCTCTCTATGTTCTCTCTCTGTTCTCTCCCTCCCTCTCTCTGTTCTCTCTCTCTCCCGCTCTGTTCTCTCTCTGTCACTTGTTATGTGGAGCATCCACACACACCCCACACACACACCCCACACACACACCCCCCACCACAACCCCACCCAGTGAGTAACATCATTCCACCATTTAATAATCTGCACAAGTTATCTGCATGACTCACTGGCCGCAGATTCCTTTTGCGACGGATTCCAACGCTTCGTCAAGTCGTGTGAATTACGCTCGCTTGAATGCAAGCCAGTACTTTTTATTGCTTAATTCGCACAGTCAGTGACTGAGGAAAAAACAACAACTGTAAATCCTTTTTTTTTACCGACTTTGTAAACGAGAAGCAGAAGGATTCTCTTCACGTTCGCCGCTTATTTTCTTTACCGTTCGGCTCTCTAATGGCTACACTCAATCCTGGAATGTACTCACCCATTAACAGACACCCAACAAAGACTTGACGTTTTCTTTTGGCCAGGCACAATGGCTCCTGTAAACGTTAACTATGGGTTTCTGGAATCGGTCTTAAAGACAGGAAGGTCGGGCCGGATTAGCGAGTGCAGGACCGCTCTTATCCAGAGCGATTTCCTGTAAATCTCGTTTTTTTCGTTTGAGTTTTTCGTTTTATTTCACACATGTGCAGGTAACACAACAAAGTGAACACTATCCAATCCAATGAAAAGAGTCGAAACAGCCATGACAAAAAAGTTATAATGTAAAACCAACATGTCCGAAAAGGAGTAGGATGAAGCATATGCTTATTTAAACCTACCTCTTCTCCACAATTCAGTTAATAGTCTTACTGCCCAAACTTACATAAATAAGTAAAACATATTTACAAAAACAAAAGAAAGAAAGAAAATCTATATGAAATATAAATAATAAATAAATATTCATTTAGCAGACGCTTTTATCCAAAGCGACTTTCAGCAAGTACAGGGACATTCTCCCTGAGGCAAGTAGGGTGAAGTGCCTTGCCCAAGGACACAACGTCACACAGCCACAGCCGGGAATCGAACTCACGCCTTAACCCGCTGAGCCATCTGACTCCCCCCTGGTTTCCCTCCCTCCCGCAGGGTGTGGCGGCGGACGCGGAGCGCTACATGGCCATGGCGAGGGAGACCATCGAGCAGATGAAGGGCTGCGCCATTGAGCTGCGTCAGATGGGCCAACCCAACGACAGCGTGGTCATGAGGTGAGGGGGGCGGGGAGGGGTGGGGGGGAGGGGTGGGGGGGTCACTTGAATCCTTAACGACAGACGCAGGATCGCGTGGGGGTGGGGGGTGGGGGGGGCTCTGCGTAAGCGTCGCAAGGGTTCTAGAAGGGCTCGTTTCTAGAAGCTTCTCTCTCCCGGTAGATCCTTTCGATGCTAGCCTTCGCTCGTGAGTGCACTTTTTCATGCCTATATGTAAAAATTAAAAAATTTAGCAGACGCTTTTATCCAAAGTGACTTGCAGCAAGTACAGGGACATTCCCCCCCTGAGGCTAGTAGGGTGAAGTGCCTTGCCCCAAGGACACAACATCACATCGCCACAGCTAGGAATCAAACTCACAACCTTTCGATCATGAGGCCAACGCCTTAACCTGCTGAGCCTACACACTATAGTTTACAATTACATATCATATTTTGTACTATATCTAGTATGAAGGAATTAATAAACATCCTGTCAGGCTATGGCTCCACCTATATTTACATGTAGTCACTCAGCAGACACTCTTATCCAGAGCGACTTACAGTAAGTACAGGGACATTCCCCCCTGAGGCAAGTAGGGTGAAGTGCCTTGCCCCAAGGACACAACATTATGTTGGCACAGACGGGGTTCGACATTCTTTCCGCTCAGCCACCTGACTCCCGCTCCACCTACGTATCACTGTCAATTTCATGGCATGCAGACAGGAAATCACCTGGACTGCACTTCCTGTTGAACTTCCTTTCCCCTACAACAACCCCTGACCTCCCACTTGACCTTTCCCCCCCCTGTTTTCAGCGTGGAGATGTGCATGGACCAGTTGAAGGGGGCCCACTCGGCCTTCAGCGGGACCCTCCAGCGGAGGAGCAGGGGGAGCAGGGGCAGCGCGGGGGGCTGGGAGGAGCACGGGAGGAGCTACCAGGAGGCCGTGGCTTGGATCAAACAGCACAAGGTAGGCCGGGCTGCCCGTCGCCGTGGCCCAGAACGAGGCTTCGTTTTCGGATGCGTGAAGGGGTTCCCTACCCCCGTCCCGTTAACATTGACTTGTCGGAAGTGATCAGATTCACTGACTTAAAATTCAAAAATAAATCAAAAGTAGGCAGTAGCCATACATAGATAGGGGTATATAAAAAGTATATTTACTACGAAAGTATAAGTTACACGCTCAGGAAAGTCATCCATCTTGAATGCGCCCAAACCGGACTTTCTGCAAGCATGCACATGTAAACACATTCCGTCCCACGCGCTCCCCGTCAATTATCCGTCCCGTCATGAATCAAAGCGGGCATGCGTCTTCAGGGGTCAGAGGGCAGGAGGGTGGGGGTCATGTAGGGTGCGTTTGTGCTTGAGCCTGTCAGCGGCTGTAAATCACACACATGAAGAGTGTGTGCAAGAAACCCATAGTTGAGTTCAACCAAGACTAAGTTCTTGACCGAAAGGATTAGACGCTTGTTTCTGGGGGAATTCCGGACGTTCTTCTTTTCTGTCAGGGAGATAGTGTATCTTTATTAGTATCTGCCTCCCCCTAGTGGTTAAACACGTTAACATTTGACATTTTACACTTGGCACCGGTGGTTCAGTGGTAGGATTCTTGCCTACCATGTGCAGAAAGCCTGGGTTTCAATCCCGGTGGGGGTTCGAATCCCGGCCAATGCATTGAATAAATGTGTGCCCCTCTGAAATTTCCCCATTAGGGGACTAATAAGGGATAATTTATTATTTATCCAAAGCGACTTCCAAGAGAGAGCTTTACAAAAGAGCATCGGTCACTGAGCATAGCAACGTGATAGACCCCAAACATAGCAGGCTTATAGATGATGAAACATAACATCGTGAGAACCAATAAGTGCCAAGGGAAGAACTATAAGAGCTTTTAGCTGAACAAATTACAAATGTAGGCAGGCATCTCCGATGGGCAATAGTCTACTTGTAGGAAGCGAACAACAAAGCAACAACAACAGTAAAGAGTCTCCCCTCAGGGATCAATAAAGTCATTCTGATTCTGAACAACAACAGCTGATATTTCTAAGTGCCATTAAACATTTACATTGAGTCATTTAACAGACGCTTTTATCCAAAGCGACTTACATAAAGTACAGGGACATTCCCCCCTGAGGCAAGTAGGGTGAAGTGCCTTGCCCAAGGACACAACATCATGTTGGCACAGCCGGGAGTCGAACTCACAACCTTCTGATCACCAACCCGACGCCCTAACCGCTCAGCCTCTTGACCCTCAACCCTCGAGATGACGACGGGTCGATCGCCCTCCGCTCTCTCTCGCCCAATCCTACCGCCCGATTCTGACTCCTCCTCCCCCCTCCCCAGCGCCTCATCGAGACGTCGACCTGGGGGGACGACCCGGCCGCCATCGAGCAGCAGATCGTCGGCCACGCCAAGTTCCACAGCTCCATCCAGCGCAGCCCGGAGGTGGAACGCGCCCGGGACGAACTGGTGCGGGTTCTCCTCCCCCCCCCCCCTCCCCCCCCCCCCACCCCCCTTGCAAACGCGCAGCCAAACTTGCGAGCAAGGGGGCTACGCACGCAGCCCACGTTCACATTTTCAATTTGATTCAGATTAGATGAGATTCAACTTGAATGTCGTCGCACACAGGTACAAGTACAGGGTAACGAAATGAAGTTAGCATCCAACCAGAAGTGCAAAACAGTTAGTATAAGCAGAATATATCAGTTAGTATAAGCAGAATATATCAGTTAGTATAAGCAGAATATATCAGTTAGTATAAGCAGAATATATCAGTTAGTATAAACAGAATATATCAGTTAGTATAAGCAGAATATATCAGTTAGTATAAGCAGAATATACAGAATATGTACAGGGTATTAAAGTGATTTGGTAGCAACAAATAATACAGCTGTACTGTACAAAATGTTACAGTATTTACAGTGTTGTTTGTACAGATAGTTATGCAGATAGTGCAAGTATAGGGAGATGATACAGAAATTATACAAATAGTGCAGAATAGGGGGGCGGGGGTTATATAGGGGGGCGGGGGTTATATAGGGGGGCGGGGGTTATATAGGGGGGCGAGGGTTATATAGGGGGGCGGGGGTTATATAGGGAGGCGGGATTATATAGGGGGGCGGGGGTTATATTCCCTCCACCTGCTAAAATCGTCTTCCTGTTGGTCTGCAGATGGTGAAGGGTGACAAGGCCAGTCTGCACGCTCTGGAGCAGGAATGGGACAGTCTACAGGTGAGAGAACTGCGACATCCACCAGGTCCCGTTCTGGAAAGCACTGGTGGGTAAGGGGGGTTCGTAAGCGCAGGGACCCCCAGTTAGAGCTGGTACCCTCCGCCTCCCTTACACTCACACAACCCCAAACGGTTCCTGTCCGGGAATACGAACTGCTGGTAAACCAGGATCATGAGTTCGAATCTCGGGCCCGACCATGATCTCTCTGGGTGGAGTCTGCATGTCCTCCCCGTGTAACCGTGGGTTCTCTCCGGGCACTCCGGCTTCCTCCCACTGTCCAAAGACATGCATGTGGTAGGTTAATTGGACATTGTGGAAAAAATGGTCCCTAGTGAATGACTGTGTGAGTGAATGGTTGTCTCTATGTTTGTCTGTCAATGTCTGTGTGATAGCCCTGCGACTAGCTGGCCCCAGTCCAGGGTGTACCCTGCCTACGGCCCGGAAGTAACTGGGATAGGCTCCAGTCACCCGTGACCCCTAACGGGAATAAGCGGAAGAAAATGAATCAAATCAACATTTATTTGTATAGCCCTTTTTACAAACAATGTCACAGAGGGCTTCACATATGCCCATAGAACTGTCCCTCAACCAACCTAAACCCTCAAGGAAGACAAGAAAAACTCCCAGAAAAACTCACTAGGAACAAAAAATGGAAGAAACCTTGGAAGTAGCAATTCAGTGAGGGATCCCCTCCTCCAGGGACGGTTGGCGAAAGTGAGGAGCAGAACACAGGCTAAAACAGTCATAACTCTAGAGAGAGTTAATAAGTTGTTGAAACATCAATACTCAATGCTTAACTTGGGGAATGAATGTATTTTATTCTTTTTTTACGCCGTAGAAAATGTCGTTCGGCCGGACGGAGAGCCTGCGCGAGCTGCTGGCCATCATCGAGGAGATCTCCCTGGAGATCATGTGGGTGAACGCCAGGGAGGAGGAGGAGCTCGTGTTCGACTGGGGCGACCGCAACGTCGAGGCCTACATCCCGCAGAAGCAGGAGAGCTACTCGGTGAGGGGCAAGAGGGGGGTGGGGGGGGAGGGGTGGGGTGGGCGGAGGGGGGGAGGGACAAAGGTCGTGGGAGGTTGGGGGGAGAGGGGCAAAGGTCATGGCGGGGGGTGGCGGGGAAGAGGGGCAAAGGTCGAGGGGGGGGTGGTGGGGCGGAGAGAGGGGAAAAGGTTGTGGGGGGGGGTTTGGAAAGGGGCAAAGATCGAGGGGGGGAAAGAGGGGCAAAGGTCATGGGGGGGCGGGGGGGGAGGTCGAGAGGGGCAAAGGTCGTGGGGGTGGAAGAGGGGCAAAGGTTATGGGGGGTGGGGGGGAGGGCGAGAGGGGCAAAGGTCGAGGGGGGGGGGAAGAGGGGCAACGGTCACGGGGGATGGGGGTGGGGGGGAGGGCGAGAGGGGCAAAGGTCATGGGGGGGTGCGTGGGAGGGCGAGAGGGGGGAAAGGTCGAGGGGCAGGGTGGGGAGAGGGGCAACGGTATAAAAAAATATAATGGGGCGGCGCCAAAATAAACCCCGGATGTGATTGGATTCTCCTCCCGTCTGTCAGAAACTGATGAGCCAGCTGGAGACCAAGGAGAAGGACCTGAACAAGCTCAAGCTGAAGGTGGACGTCTTGCTGAAGGACGACCACCCGGCCTCGGATAAGATCCAGGTGAGGGAGGCAGGGGAGTGCCAGGTGGCTCAGCGGGTTAAGGTGTTGACCTTGTGATCGGAAGGTTGTGAGTTCGAACCCCGGCTGTAGCTCTGTGATGTTGTCATTGGGGCAAGGCACTTCACCCTTGCTGTAAATCGCTTTGGATAAAAGCGTCTGCTAATTGAATAAATGTAAATGTCAGTTGGGACCGCATGAGGCGTTTTCCACTGCTGCTTTAGTACGGCAGTACATTCTACATTAGAAGCCTTAGGCAGCCTAGCTTCCTACATTAACACTGAGTCACTCAGCAGACGCTTTCATCCAGAGCGACTTACAGCAAGTACAGGGACGTTCCCCCCTGAGGCAAGTGGGGTGAAGTGCCTTGCCCAATCAGAATCAATTTTATTCGCTATGCAGGATATACAAACACAGAATTTTCTTTGGCAGAAAAGAGCAAACATTGAACATATACGTAACATAATAATAAGGGTGTAACATAATAATAATAATGGTAAAACAGAATACAAAATATAACGTGAAATACAAATTAGATACAAATAAGATCAGAGTAAAAAGTGGGCACCAGCTGTACAGATGGGGGGGGGGGGGGTATAACTATAGTAAGAGTGTAGAGAGGAATGGGTATACACTACCGTTAAAAAGTTTAGGGTCACATTGAAATGTCCTTATTTTTTAAGGAAAAGCACTGTACTTTTCAATGAAGATAACTTTAAACTAGTCTTAACTTTAAAGAAATACACTCTATACATTGCTAATGTGGTAAATGACTATTCTAGCTGCAAATGTCTGGTTTTTGGTGCAATATCTACATAGGTGTATAGAGGCCCATTTCCTGCAACTATCACTCCAGTGTTCTAATGTTACAATGTGTTTGTTCATTGGCTCAGAAGGCTAATTGATGATTAGAAAACCCTTGTGCAATCATGTTCACACATCTGAAAACAGTTTAGCTCCTTACAGAAGCTACAAAACTGACCTTCCTTTGAGCAGATTGAGTTTCTGGAGCATCACATTTGTGGGGTCAATTAAACGCTCAAAATGGCCAGAAAAAGAGAACTTTCATCTGAAACTCGACAGTCTATTCTTGTTCTTAGAAATGAAGGCTATTCCATGCGAGAAATTGCTAAGAAATTGAAGATTTCCTACAACGGTGTGTACTACTCCCTTCAGAGGACAGCACAAACAGGCTCTAACCAGAGTAGAAAAAGAAGTGGGAGGCCGCGTTGCACAACTAAACAAGAAGATAAGTACATTAGAGTCTCTAGTTAGAGAAACAGACGCCTCACAGGTCCCCAACTGGCATCTTCATTAAATAGTACCCGCAAAACACCAGTGTCAACATCTATAGTGAAGAGGCGGCTGCGGGATTCTGGGCTTCAGGGCAGAGTGGCAAAGAAAAAGCCATATCTGAGACTGGCCAATCAAAGAAAAAGATTAAGATGGGCAAAAGAACACAGACATTGGACAGAGGAAGACTGGAAAAAAGTGTTGTGGACGGATGAATCCAAGTTTGAGGTGTTTGGATCACAAAGAAGAACGTTTGTGAGACGCAGAACAAATGAAAAGATGCTGGAAGAATGCCTGACGCCATCTGTTAAGCATGGCGGAGGTAATGTGATGGTCTGGGGTTGCTTTGGTGCTGGTAAGGTGGGAGATTTGTACAGGGTAAAAGGGATTCTGAATAAGGAAGGCTATCACTCCATTTTGCAACGCCATGCCATACCCAGTGGACAGCGCATGATTGGAGCCAATTTCATCCTACAACAGGACAATGACCCTAAACACACCTCCAAATTGTGCAAGAACTATTTAGAGCAGAAGCAGGCAGCTGGTATTCTATCGGTATTGGAGTGGCCAGCGCAGTCACCAGATCTGAACCCCATTGAGCTGTTGTGGGAGCAGCTTGACCGTATGGTACGCAAGAAGTGCCCATCCAACCAATCCAATTTGTGGGAGCTGCTTCTGGAAGCGTGGGGTGCAATTTCTCCAGATTACCTCAACAAATTAACAGCTAGAATGCCAAAGGTCTGCAATGCTGTAATTGCTGCAAATGAAGGATTCTTTGACGAAAGCAAAGTTTGATGTAAAAAAAATCTTATTTCAAATACAAATCATTATTTCTAACCTTGTCAATGTCTTGACTCTATTTTCTATTCATTTCACAACATATGGTAGTGAATAAGTGGGACTTTTCATGGAAAACACAAAATTGTTTGGGTGACCCCAAACTTTTGAACGGTAGTGTATATACATAGTACAGGGGGAGGGCGGGGGGGGTATATACACAGTAGTGCAAACAGTGGTGCATAATCACAGTGGTTAAGTAGTACCTGGCTCAAGTTGACGCAGCCGGGGGTTCGAACCAGGGGACCCTCTGTTGTTCATGCCCTCCTCTTCCATCCCATCCCAGGCTTACATGGACACTCTTCAGACCCAGTGGAGCTGGCTGCTCCAGATCACCAAGTGTATCAACGTGCACCTGAAGGAGAACGCTGCCTACAGCCAGGTATAACACACACACACACACACACACAAGCATCTCTTCTGGAACTGACCGTAGATATTATCATGCTCCATTCAGCCCTGGGGTGTCCAACCCTGGTCCTCGAGGGCCGCTGTCCTGACAGTTTTAGGCAAAGCAAGTTTATTTGTACAGCACATTTCATACACAGTGGTCTTTCAAAGTGCTTTACATTTATATTTATTCATTCAGCAGACGCGTTTATCCAAAGCGACTTACAAGAGAGAGCTTTACAACATTTACAAAATAAAATAAAAAATAGAACATTAGAACTAGAAATAACAGTATGCATCAAAGAGATAAAATACATTAAAAGTGAAATAAAAACAGGAAAAGGAATTAAAAGAATAAAAAGATAATGCGTATAAAAAAAAGTGCAAACAGTTTGGATGTAGCACAATGCTCTGATTCTGATGATCAGGCCTCCACAGAGCTTGATAACGGCCCAGTCGTTAGAATCAGGTGTGCTGGAGCAGGGAAACATCTAGAACTTTCAGGACAGTGGCCCTCGAGGACCAGGATTGGACACCCCTGATCTAGACGGATTTTTTTGATGAAGTGTGCACGCTTTGCCTTGACGCGATACGAACGACAACTGCGACTTTAGAGAACTACAACGCTACTTTAAATCACGACACACACAACCCCCGAGCGTGCGGTGCATTGTGGGAAGGCAAGGGACGCACCGTAAGAGCTGACTGATGCTCTTTGTAAAAGCTCTCTCTTGTAAGTCGCTTTGGATAAAAGCGTCTGCTAAATGAATAAATGTAAATGCAGTCTCAGACGATCCCTATTTACAAGACTACAGCTAGATTCTTGGAGAATTGTTTTCCCATCATGCCATTCCCCCCCCCCCCCCCCCCCCCCCCTTTCATGCTCTTAGTCTATTGGTTGTGGATTGTGTTTCTCTCTCTTGTAAGTCGCTTTGGATAAAAGCGTCTGCTAAATGAATGAATGTAATGTCAATGTAACGGAACGTTGCGTCGTTCAGTTCTTTAAGGAGGCCAACGAGACGTACGGCAAGCTGCAGGCGGAACACGAGACCATCCGGGCCAAGTTCATCTGCGACAAGAACACCCCCCTGGAGAACCTGCTGGAACTGCTCAAGAACCTGGAGGTAACATGGAGATTCATTATTTTATTTATTTTTTAAATGTATTTTGTATGATTATTTTAAATTATAAATATTTGTTAGTATTATTGTTTGAATTATTATATAATTAATAATATTATTAATTATTATTTGTTTTTTCTTTTTTTTTTCTTTTGTAAATTTAAACCCCAGTATTTTCATATTTATTTTATTCATTCATCTACCACTGATTACCAGTGCTGCTTATTCCTGTTAGGGGTGACGGGTCACTGGAGTCTATCCCAGTTACTTTCGGGGTAGACTCTGGACTGGAGCCATCTAAAATATTTATTTAATTATCTTGTAAATAGTTTTTCGCTGTTTATATATTTTTTATATTGTTTATATTATTTATATTGCTTAATTTTTGTTTTGTTTCATACGTTTTGTCTCATTTCTATTGCTAAGAGACGCCGTAATACAGTTACATTTTACATTTACATGTATTCATTTAGCAGACGCTTTTATCCAAAGCGACTTCCAATAAAGAGCATGACTAAAGAGCATCGGTCACTGAGCATAGCAACGTGATAGACCCTAATAGTGAATTCCCCCCTGCTGCGGACCAATAAAGTCCTATCCTAACCACCTGCGTTGTCTTCCTGTGCGTCCCAGAGAGAGAAAGAGAAGGTGATGGAGAACAAGAGGCAGGTGCAGAACCTGGTGAGCAAGTCCAAGAACATCGTGAGGCTGAAACCGCGGAACCCGGATGACAAAAGCCACGGAACGGTGATCGTGTCGGCGCTGTGCGACTTCAAGCAAGACCAGGTGAGATTCCGACACGCGCGTCCGTAAAGGTCAAAGGAATTGAGAATATTAACCTTATTCTGTATAAAACGTTGAGCATATTCTTGGTTGTCTAAAACAGGGACACCAACTTTAAAGGGGAACTTTAGATGACCGTAGGCTTATGTAAACATAAACACCCCAATCTTGCTATTCTCTGAGTGATTTGAACGGTGAGGGTCTCTGCCTCACACAGGGGCCAGTGTGGTCAGCTAACCGCTAACCCTGTAGATCTTCGAGGTTCTTATCACTGGAGAAGCAAGGGTTACATTACTGAGTTCTCACAGAAGAGAACTCCAATCGCAGAACTTGATCTGAGAACTTGATCTGGGAGCTGATTCCAGTAAAATAAGGCTCTATTTTTAAACGATTTTTGTAATTTTTGTAAATACTTTTTTTAAGAATTTGTCCTTGGGCGAGGGAGATTGAGAGGTTAACAGCATTTCACGTTTCGCAGAGAGTGATCTGTAAGGGGGACGAAGCCATCTTGAAGGACAACAGCCAGCGCAGTAAATGGCAGGTGACTGGACCCGGAGGTCTGGATATGATGATCCCCTCGGTGTGTCTGCTGGTCCCCCCGCCCAACCCCCTGGGTATCAACCTGGCCACCAAGTAAGAACACACACGCTATTTCTAAATCAAATCAAATAAAAATGTATTTGTACAGCCCTTTTTACAAGCAATGTCACAAAGGGCCCATAGAACTGCCCCTCAACCAACCTAAACCCTCAAGGATTATTTCTATACTCTTTCTATGCTATAGAGTCATGTGGCTGAGCGTTTAGGGAATCGGGCTGGTTAATCCGAAGGTTGTCTGTTCGATTCCCGGCCGTGCCAACATAAATAATAATAATAATAAATACTCACTTAGCTGACACTTTTATTCAAGCCGATTTACAGTAAATACTCATTTACCCTGAGGAAAGTAGGGTGAAGTGCCTTGCCCAAGCACACAACATCACGTAGCCACAGCCGGGGTTTGAACTCACAATCTTCCACTCATGAGGCCAACGCCTTAACCCGCTGACCTATCTGACTCACAGTACAATATGGCATTGTGTCCTGGGGCAAGGCACTTCACCCTACTTGCCTCGGGGGGGGGGGGGGGGGGGAATGTCCCTGTACTTGCTGTAAGTCGCTCTGGATAAGAGCGTCTGATAAAAGACTCAATGGATGTGTTACTCCAGCCATAACGTCATACAAGGTTAGTTTGTGTGGGGATCAGATATGTAGGGAGTCAGGTGGCTGAGTGGTTAGGGAGTCAGGCTAGTAATCAGAAGGTACGCTGGTTCGAACCCCGGCTGTGCCAGCATGACGTTGTGTCCTAAGGCAAGGCGCTTCACCCTACTCGCCTCAGGGGGGGGGAATGTCCCTGTACTTGCTGTGAGTCGCTCTGGATAAGAGCGTCTGATAAATGACTCAATGGAAATGTTTAGCTCAAACATTTGTGTGTGTGTGTATCTGTCCAGGAATGAGCAATACTACGAGGCTATTCTGACCATGTGGAACCAGTTCTACATCAACATCAAGAGTCTCATCTCCTGGCAGTACTGCGTGCAAGACATCACCCGCATCAACTCCCTCACTCTCACCATGGTAACCCCATCTACACCGGCCTTGGCCAACACTGACCCATGTTTGGGGTTAGAATATGGGGGGTCGGATAGCTCAATGGTTAAGGCGTTGGCCTCATGATCAGAAGGTTGTGAGATCGAGCCCCCGCTGTGGCTATATGACGTGTCCTTGGGCAAGGCACTTCACCCTACTTGCCTAAGAAAATTGCGAAAATTGAGACATTCAAATGTACTGCAATAAATACAATTAAGCATATACTAAAAAAAGTACACCAAGTATAAATCGGGTTAGAATTGGTCATGATGGTCCTGGGGGAAACTAACATGAGGTGTTGTGTGTGTGCGTGTGTGCGTCAACAGCTGGCTCGCATGCGTCCGGAGGAATACCGCAGCATCATCAAAAACCTGGAGACGCACTACGACGAGTTCAAAATCTGTTGCCACGGCTCCCAGATGTTCGCGGACGAGGACAAGCGAAGCATCGAGACCCAGTACACCGGTGCCCAGGCCCACTATGACCAGCTAGTGGTGGAACTGCCTGCCTACAGTGAGTGGGAACATTTCCATGTATTACAATTACAATTGTTCATTCATCAGACGCTTTTATCCAAAGCGACTTACAGTGAAGTGCCTTGCCCAAGGACACAACATCACATAGCCACAGCCGGGGTTCGGACTCACAACCTTCCACTCGCGAGGCCACCGCCTTAACCATCTGAGCCATCTGACTCATTCAGCAGACGCTTTTATCCAAAGCGACTACCAAGAGAGAGCTTTTACAAAAGAGCATCGGTCGCTGAGCATAGCAACGTGATAGACCCCAAACATAGCAGGCTTATAGATTATGAAACATACATTGTGAGAACCAATAAGTGTCAAGGGAAGAACTATAAGAGCATTCAGCTGAACATTGTACAAGTTTTAAGGTGAGCCTTTGCCAGACAGTAGTCTACCTGTGGGAACATGCCATCACTGCACTAAGGCTAGCTGCTATGAATCTAATCAAATCAGCATTTATTTGTATAGCGCGATGTCACAAAAATGTTGTTGAATGAAACATCCCTTTATTTCTTTCTCCTTCAGCTGCGCAACAGCAGCAACTGCAGCAGCAGCAAGTGCAGCAGCAGCAACTGCAGCAGCAGCAAGTGCAGCAGCAACAACTGCAGCAGCAGCAACTGCGGCAGCAGCAAGTGCAGCAGCAACAACTGCAGCAGCAGCAAGTGCAGCAGCAGCAACTGCAGCAGCAACAACAGCAAGAACTGCAGCAGCAAAAACTGCAGCAGCAGCAGGCTGCCCGTGTCGAGGAGGCCAAGAAAGTGGAGGTGAAGAAGGTGATGAAGAAGAAGGTGGCGGTGGCGTCTTCCCAGAGCCTGACCGAGCTGCACTCGCTCAGAGCGAGGCTGGACGGGGCGGAGGCGGGGCTAACCCAGCACATCCACGTGTGCCTGGGAGAGGACGGGGCCCACGACTGCGGTGTGAGGATCACCAGGCTGGAGGTGCACACACACACACATGCACAGACACACACGTACACACACGTACACACACCCACGTACACACACACATACACACGTACACACACACAGACACACACACATGTACACACACGTACAGACACACACACAGACACACACAGACACACACGTACACACACACAGACACACACAGACACAGACATGCGTATACAAGATAAGATACATTTACAAGATATAGGGAATCCTATAAAATATTTTGAATCCTATAAAATATGAAGATAGTCATATAGACATAGACTCTTAGGATCTAAGAGTATACATCTTATACTATACAATAATCCAATAATATATGAAGTGTGGTGGCTGCTGCTACCGTAAATTACTGCACGTCCCCGAAAAATACTGCAGGTTCCAAAAAACGTGTGGTTGTTTCATAATATTTTTGGGCGGGGGGGGTGCGTTATGTTCTCACTCAAGGCCGTGCAGCGGGACATCGATTCCAGCCGCGACGAGTACCTGCGGCTGAAGGAACGCATCCAGAAGGAGCTGGTGGACATGAGCGACGCCGACAAAGCCCAGTTCCTGCGCAGCGAACTCGGCTTCGTCGACCAGAGGCTGGGCACCCTGGAGGGTTGGTCTGTGGCCTACCTACAGAGGTACGGACGCCCGCACGCCTTCACAGGAAGCGCATTCCATGAAGACGCTCAACCCAGTATTTAAATAAAGAAATAGTTCATTTAGCAGACGCTTTTATCCAAAGCGTCTTACAGCAAGTACAGCGACGATCCCCCTGAGGCAAGTAGGGTGAAGTGCCTTCATCACATCGAACTCACAAACCTTCCGATCTCGAGGCCAACGCCTTAACTGCTAAGCCATCTGACCTCTAGTATTGATCTCTTTTATTTGAGGGGGGAGGGGGCGAGGGAGGGATTGTGTCGTGAGTAACGTGCTCCTCACTCTCTCTCGCTCTTCCTCTCCTCTCCTGCTTTCCCGTCTCTCTCCCTGCCCCCCCCCTCACTTCCAGGCTGCGGGCCCTCAGGGGCCTCCTGGAGAGCGTGGCCCGGTGCGAGGACATCGTGAAGGTCCACGAGGCCAGGCTGTCTGAGAAGGAGACCTCCTCATTGGACCCGGTCGAGGTGGAGGGCTACATGTCCGCCCTGCAGGTACGATTAGCTTTGTGGAACTAGAAGGACAAAGGCATTCTGGGAAGGTCTTGCTCTTAAAGCATGGGTGTCCAATCCTGGTCCTCGAGGGCCGCTGTCCTGATGGTTTTACACGTTTCCCTGCTCCAGGACACCTGATTCTAACGAAGGGTCGTTATGAGGCTTTCACGGAACTCGATAACGACCTGTTCATTAGAATCGGGTGTCCTGGAGCAGGGAAACATCTAGAACCTTCAGGACAGTGGCCCTCGAGGACTGGAGTTTGATACCCGTGCTTTAAGGCATAGGTGTCTAATCCTGGTCCCCAGTGGCCACTGTCCTGAAGGTTCTAGATGTTTCCCTGACCCAGCACACCTGATTCAAACGAATGGGTCGTTATCAAGCTCTTTAGCTTGATACAGGTGTGCTGGAGCAGGGACCTGCCTTAAAGTGATGAGTTTACATTTATTCATTCAGCAGACGCTTTTATCCAAAGCGACTTACAAGAGAGAGCTTTACAAAAGAGCCTCAGTTATCGAGCATAACAACTTGATAGACCCCAAACATAGCGGGCATCTAGATTACAAAACATACATCATGAGAACCAATAAGTGCCAAAGAACCAATAAGTGCCAGAGTTGAAAGAATGGGGCATTTTGAAGATCGTTCCGGATGAGTTTTTAAAATAAATTTGGGGTGGGTGGGTGGGTGAGCAGAGCATGACAATGGAGTTGGAGCGGAAGAAGGACCTTCTGGCCACCATGGAACTGGAGCTGGGCAAGGCGGTCCACTGGAACGACCAGGTGGGAGGGTCCTTCCACAGGTGCGACGTGGACTTGTCCCGCTACGGCGACCAGGTGAGCCAGCTGAGCGACCGCTGGCGCCGGATCCAGAACCAGATCGACACCAGGTAGATCCATCTTCCCTCCTTCCTTCCATCCTACCCTTCCTTACCCTCGCATTTGCCCCATAACCATGACGTAGCCTTGGGGTTGGGTGGGCGGTTAGGGTCCGCCCTTCAGGGGTCGAACACGTGTCCCATCGCATTGGTAGACGACAACGTTTGAGAAATTGCGCCGCCCCCGCGATCGCCCTTGGCCCATAACCATGACGTAGCTTCGGGGGTGGGTGGGGGGTTGGGGGTCCCCCGTCCAGGGGGTCGAAAACGTGTCCCATCGCATTGGTAGACGACAACTTTTGAGAAATTGCGCTCCCCCCTCGCAACCGCCCTTGGCCACCCCCTGCGCGAATATTCTCAACCTGCTCTTATGGCTCGCGACAGAAGTTAGCCACCGGCGATAACCGGTGAAAACCGGCGAAGACTGGTTCTAACCTGGTTCCCGGTATCTCCGTCAGGCTCCGGGGGCAGACCGTGTATCTGCAGCAGCTGCAGCACTACAGGGGCTCCAGTTCCGCCCTGGGCGAGTGGATCGGCGCCACACGCAAGAAACAGGACGAACTGCAGGGCGCCAAGATCGACGACATCGGCGGCTTGAACGAGCGTCTCAACCAACAGAAGGTAATCTGCGAGCGGCCAGTTGAGATAGACAGTTCTCAGCCCAAAAATGAACGAAGACCAGTTGCACTGGACTATGTCGCATGTTTGGGGGGTAAATTTATTCGATTAAAATCAGAGACCGAGAACAGACAATTCATTTTGATGTATAATATTTTTTATATATACAAATTATTCAAAAGAGTAATTCGCAGCACCAGCCAAGCCATTTCGAAAAATAGCGCGACTTGTAGTCTGAAAAATACGGTGTGTATATAAGAGCATTCATCTGAACGTTTTTACAAGTTTACGGTTACGTTACGGTTCAAGTGAGGTGAAACCTTCGCTTGTGCGAACGCAGGCTCTGAACGCGGAGGTCAAAGGCCGAAGAGAGAGCGTGGAGAGCGTCCTGAGGGACAACGAGACCTGCGTCAACGCCGTCAAGGTGAGGGAGCTCCCCCCCCCCCCCCCAACTCGATCGGTCGTCGGGGCGATCGAGCGGTTTGCGGGTTCTGTCGGACGTGAGTGCGGTCGGGTTTTCTGAAACGCTTCTGTTCCTCAGGACTACGAGATGGAGTTGGCCTCCTTCAGCGCCGGCTCGGAAACCGTCCTCAACATCCCCATCAAGAGGGCCATGCTGCAGTCGCCCACCAACGATCTTAACCAAGAGGTAAACTCTCTTTGCGGAGTTCTGGTTGTACGACAGCGGGGTCGCGTCTTGTGGTGGTCGTGTTCTTATAGGTAGGGTAGGATTGGTTTTCAGGTGGGGTGTAGGATAAGTTACATGTTAAGTAACATAACACTGTATATTCTGCAAAAGCAACACTGTACAGTGTGTACATAAAAACCCACACTGCATTCAAATTGGGAATATTACACATTACAACCCCTAGTAGTGGTATGTATGACCCTTAATCAACAGGGATTGTATCTCCCAACTTTTTATCTCCTGTGTATTTTTCCTCTCGAGATCCGTTTATACTTTACCCCTTGTGTGCATTTACTTATTTTGCCCCCATTCCTTTATCCCCTTGTGAACTCTTATACTCTTTTACCTCGCGCCCTTACCCCTGTGTGCTTTGACGAGACTGTGCGCCGTTGCTGCTAACGAGTTTCCCCTTTAATTCATAACGTTTTCTGAATCTGTATTTTCACAGGCTATACAGCTGCAGACTCGTTACACCGAGCTTCTCACCCTGTCGAGTGACCACTACAGATATTTGGGCGAGCTACTCAAGAGCATGGAGGAACTTAAGGTACGACTGGTAACGATGTACCGGGCGATGTCGGAAATTCGGGTGGCTGAGTGGTAAAGGGCGTTGGGCTAGTGATCGGAAGGTCGCCGGTACTCTCTGTAAGTCGCTCCGGATAAGAGTGTCTGCTAAATGACTAAATGTAAGTACAGGGACGTTCCGCTTGAGGCAAGTAGGGTGAAGCGCCTTGCCCAAGGACACAACGTCACAGCCGGAGTTTCGAACCAGGGGACCTTCTGATTACTAATCCGACACCCTAACCGACTGTGCCACCTTACTCTCTCTCTCCTCTCACGGGACACTTTAACGGCCTGATTGAATCAGTCTAAATGTCCCCTCCTGAAATTTTTACACCACATTTCAATTTGCATTGTATTTTTACTGTATTTTATTCTGTTCTTATCATCAGAATCAGAATGGGGGTTTATTCGCTATGCAAGATTAACAAACATAGAATTCACTGTGGCAGGAATGAGCAAACATAGAACATAGTATGTGGCATACTAATAAAATGAAAAATTAATACAATGTAAAATACACTACAGATATGGGGGGGGGGGGGTAACGGTACAGTAGTGTAAACAGTTGTGCAAAAATCACAGTAGTAAGTTTTTAAAGTGTTGTGTGCTAAAGTGGCAGAGTGCATGTTACATATATGTTATATGTTGATCTTCCCTGCCAATGTAAATTCTGTGTTTGTCTACCGTACATAGCGATTAAAACATATTCTGATTCTGAAACTGATTCGAGTATCTGTACGTGCACAAGTGTCACCCGTATTGGAACCGATGTTCGATTCGTAATCAGCGGTTAAAGAATCTCCTCCCCCTTCCCCTTCCCCCTAGATGAGGAACACCCGGATCGACCTGCTGGAGGAAGAGCTCCGCCTCCTGAAGGGGACCGTCGCGGAAGGCAACGAGAAGAACCGTTCCCTGGAGGAGGTGGTCGCCCGCTACCGCTTGGAGCTGGCCCAGTCCCAGGAGCACCTGCTCTCGGTGGAGGAGGTGAAGAGGGACACTGCCCTGCAGTGCAACGCCGCCCGGGACAACCTGAACTCCACCCAGAGCCAGCTGCAGGACCTCAACGACCAGGTGACCCGCCTCACCTACGCCGTCGAGGAGGAGAAGAGGAAGCGCGCCCTGGCGGAGGAGCGCTACGGGGAGCAGCGGCAGGAGTACGAGGCCGTGCTGCGGAAGAGGCAGAAGGAGCTGGAGGAGGTGAGCTGGGCCAAGATGGAGGTGGAGAAGAGCGTCGGCGACCGGGAGAGGGAGGCGGAGAAGATGAGGAGGCAGCTGGTCGAAGAGGCCACCAGGATCAAGGAACTGGAGCTGGAGCTTTCTAAGGTAAGGAGCCTGTGCTGCGCGGAGATCGATAACATAAAGCAAACCTACGAGTCGCAGATCCAGATCAGCCGCGTGGACGTCCAGCGCCTGACGGCCCAGCGCGAGGAGGACGGGGCCAGCCTCAGGCAGCAGTGCGACAGGCTGGAGTCCGAGCGGAGGGACCTGGAGGAGGAGCTGCGGAGGCTCCGTCTCTCCCTCAGCCAGGCGGAGGAGCAGCGGCGAAGGGCGGAGGAGGAGGCGTTCGGCCAGAAGGCCGCCGGCTCCGAGGAAGCCAGGAGGCGGAGGGAGCTGGAGGAGCAGGTTGAGACCTTGCTGAGGGAAAGGGCCGAGGACGGCAGCCAGCACAGCCAGGAGCTGGCCCAGGTCACCAAGGTCCTCCAGGACAAGAACGGGCAGCTGGCTCACCTCACCCACATCCTCGAAGAGGAAAGCCGCCGGAGGACGGTTCTGGAGGAAGAGAGGCTCGTGATCGAAAACACCCTGGTTCAGGTCCAGGCCCAGCAGTCCTCATCCACGGAGAAGGTGTCCAAGCTGGGGGAGATGGAGATGGAACTGAGCCGGCTGAGGCCCCAGCTGGAGAAGGAGGCCAGCGAGAGGAGCAGACTGGAGCAGAGCTTGACCAGGCTGCAGGCGCGGATCCGGGAACTGCAGGCCACCAGAGATGCGCTGGAGGTCGAGCTGGAAGCGCTGAAGAAAACCAACCTGGACGACGTCACGAAGAGGAAGAGAGTGGAGCTGGAGCTGGAGAGGAGCACCATGACCATGAGGGAGTACACCGGGACCATCAACACGCTACGGAAGAGCCAGGAGGAGGCCACCGCCGCCGGGAGGAAAGGGGAAGAGGAGCAGCGGAGGCTGAAGGAGGAGCTCGAGAGGAGCACCCGCGAGCACAAGGCCGCGACGGAGCGTCTGACCCAGCTGAGCGCCCAGCTCAAAGCCCTCCAGCAGCAGCTCGCCGAGGAGCAGGGCCGCGTCCGCGACAGCAACCGCCGCTACGAGGGCCTCCACAGAACCCTGGAGGAGAAAACCAGGGCGCTGAACGAAAGCTCCGCCGAGCTGGAGAAGCTCCGGAGCCTGACGCAGACCCTCACCAAGGAGAGGCTGAGCTTGGAGGAGGAGCTGAGGGGCGTCAGGCACGAGAAGGAGGAGCTGGTCAGAGCCAGCAGGGGGGCGGACGACGAGCTGGCTTCCCAGATCACGGCCCTGGAGCTGCAGCTGCAGAGCAGCGCGCGCAGCGGACGGGAATACCAGAACCTGGTGTCGGAGCTCTCCTCGGAGCGAGAGAAGCTGAGGTTGGAGATAGAGCAAGTCCAAAAGCAGTCCGTCGAGGTACTTGGAGCTTTTGAAGTCGTCTCGGAAGTCAATTTCCCTTCCGTCAGTCAAGCTGTTTGGCTTTTTAGTTTATGAGGGGAGTGTGCTTTTTTAGCTGGCTGTGCACAATGCTTTCTTTTGCATGCTGTCTCCAATTGTTGACCAGCCAGATTCGCTAGTCCAGTGGTCCCCAACCCTGGTCCTCATGTTTTAGATGTTTCCCAGCACCAACACACCTGATTCAAATCTGGTCCTTATGAAGCTCAAGAGAAGCCTGATAATGACAATTTATTTTGTTGGAGCAGGGAAACATCTGAAACTTGCAGGACAGTGGGTCCCTGAGGACCAGGGTTGAGAACCACTGCCGTAGTCGATCCTGTATGCGTCGAAACAGTTTGCATGACAATCATTTCGACATGATTGGAAAGAAGACCGAAGCAAATCCTCTATTTGCTTCTGTCCACATCACCAACCCTTCCTCTTTGATTCACCAATCAGCATGCTTTTTTGCCTTTGCCAATTTCTTTTCCAGAATGATCAACACCGTCTACTGAAAAACTTGATCATCTGGGTCTAATGACTAGTTGTTATTTCATTTGGTCGTTTTCGTGTCGCTGTTTTGCGAGCACAGTGATTCGGTAATCCTGTTTGTTGTGTGTGTGGTTGCAAATGTTGTGGGTGTACTCCTGCTGATTAAGTTGTCCACGTGGTAATTTGATCGTCTATCCTCTCTCTCGTACTGCATATCATTTTGCCTCACCACTCACAACTGCTCTTTGGGTAAGTCATGCGGGGACGTTGTTTATTTAAGAGGACAAAGGTCGATGTTTCGCGCGTTAACAATCTCATATTATAGTTACTCTGTGTGGATTGGTTCATCTGAATTAATCTGTCATCCTCCTCCCTCCCCCTCTTCCTCTCTCCTCTCTGCCCTGCAGACCTCGCAAATGATCCAGAGGACTCAAGACCAGTACAGCGACGTCGTGAAGGAGAGGGACGCCCTGCTGTCGAAGTTGAAGGGCGCCGACATGGACGTGGCTCGCCGGTTCGAGGAGGAGCTGAACCGCATCAAGCTCTCCCTGGAGTCCGAGGTGCGCCTGAAGGAACGCTTCCAGGAGGAGAATGAACAGGTGAAGAAGGACTTTCTCTACTGGAAGGAGCTGGCCGAGAACAAGGACGGCCAGGTGAAGAAGTTCGTCTCCGAGCGGGACGGGCTGGAGCGAGACCGGGCCTCGCTGAAGAGCGAGGTGGAGCGACTGATGCGGGAGTGGAGGGAGGTGGAGGAGACCTACAAGAAGAGGCTGGCGACCGCTCAGACCGAGCTGTCCGGCCTGACGTCCGCGAGAGACTCGCTGGAGGCGGAGTTGAGGAAGCTGAGGGAGCGCCCCGACGCCTTCCCCAAACACACCCAGACGGACGAGCCCCTGCTGGACCCCTCCACGCTGGTCTTCGACGGCGTCCGCAAGCCGGTGACCGCCCAGCAGCTGCTGGACTGCGGCGTCCTCGACAAGACCACCTTCGACCAGCTCGTCAAGGGCCAGAAGACCGTGTCGGAGGTGTCGGTGGACGTCAAGCTGAATCTGAAGGGAACCGGCGCCATCGCCGGTGTGGCGTCGGGACCGCAGGGTAAAATGTCTATCACAGAGGCTCGGAAAGCCCAACATCTGTCTCCGGAATGTTCCATCCTCCTACTGGAGGCTCAAGCTGCCACGGGACACGTCATCGATCCCAGAACCAACCGGAAGCTCACGGTGGACGAAGCGTACGCCAACAGGGTCGTGGATGAAGAGGACAGAGGGAGGCTGATGGTGGCAGAGGCCGCGGCCCTTGGCTACCGGGACCCAAGCACGAGCAAGATCCTATCTGCGAGCCAGGCCATGAGGAAGGGGCTGATCGACAGGGATACGGCTCTTCGCTTCGTTCAGGCGCAGGAGTCCATGGGAGGAATCCTGGACCCTGTGCTCAGCGTGTTCCTCCCCAAAGACGCAGCCATGGATCGTGACCTCATCAACGAAGACCTGTACCGGGCCTTGAACCAGGGACCAGAGTGCTACCTGGACCCAGACACTCAGATGGGGGCGAGCTACGTGTCCCTGAAGAGGAAGTGCAAGGTGGACCAAAGCACGGGTCTCCTGCTGTTGCCGCCGCCGGAGAAGCCGATGACGGTACAAGGGCTCCGGAACCAGGTCTTGGTGTCGGACCTGGTGGACGCGAACCTGCTGGAGCGCACCGACGTCGACCAGCTGAGGGCGGGGAAGCTGACCAGCCAGGACATCGAGACCCGTCTACGCTCCTACCTGCGAGAGTCCACCTGCATCGCCGGAGTGTACGACGAGGCCAGCGGCAAAACCATGCCCATCTACCAGGCCATGAAGGAGGGTCTGCTTCGACCGGGGACCACCATGGAGCTCCTGGAGGCCCAGGCTGCTACGGGCTTCATGATCGACCCAGTCAACAACCTGTACCTGACCGTCAGCGAGTCGTACTCCAGAGGCCTGCACGGTCCCGAGTTCAAGGACAAGCTGCTGTCAGCTGAGAGGGCCGTCACGGGCTACCAAGACCCCGGGACCAACAAGATCCTATCCCTGTTCCAGGCCCTGGAGAGGGGCCTGATCGAGAAGGGCCACGCGATCCGGCTCCTGGAGGCCCAGATCGCCAGCGGAGGCATCATCGACCCCGGACACAGCCACCGCATCGACGTGGACGTGGCCTACAAGAGGGGCTACTTCGGCAAGGAGATGAACCAGATCCTTTCGGACGAGGGGGACGACACCAAGGGGTTCTTCGACCCCAACACCGAGGAGAACCTGACGTACCTGCAGCTGAAGAAACGCTGCATCACCGACAAGAAGACGGGCCTCATCCTCCTCCCCATCGTGGACAAAAAGAAACAGCAGCCCTCCCAGAACACCACCCTGAGGAAGAGGCGAGTGGTGATCGTGGACCCGGACACCAACAAGGAGATGAGCGTGAGGGAGGCCTACGAGAAGGGGCTCATCGACTACGAGACCTTTCTGGAGCTTTCCAAGCAGGAGTGCGAGTGGGAGGAGACCAGGACCACCAACTCGGACGGTTCCTCCTCGCTGGTCCTCAACGACAAGAAAACAGGAACCAAGTACAACATCTCGGAGCTTCTGAAGAACGGAGTGATAAGCCAATCGGTGTACGACCAGTACCGCGCCCATTCCATTACTCTTACGCAGTTCGCGGACATCATCACCAACCGAATCAAAGTCGGCGCGTCTTCGCCTTCGTCGGCGTCTATGTCGGCGTCGGCAGCCGTGAGCACGGCAGCCACAGCAGCGACGGCGGAAAAGGCGCCGGCGATATCCGTCTTCTCCTCGTCGACCGTGTCCTCCCACAGAACGACGACATCCTCGTCCGTCGTGTCCGAGTGTTCCACCGTCGTCGACGGCAGCAGCGCACCGGCCCGGTCCCCCACCTCCGACCCCCACAACTACCTGAAGCACATCTCCAGCGTCTCCATCTCCCTGACCGACCCGGCCGAGGTCCTCGGCGAACAGAGCCCCGTGGGAGCCATCTTTGACACGGAGACATTGGAGAAAATGTCCGTCACCGAGGCTCTGAAAAGAGGCCTGCTGGACTCCATCACTGCCCAGAGACTTCTGGAAGCCCAGGCCTGCACCGGGGGCATCGTCAACCCAGACACCGGCCGCAGAATAAGCGTCCAAGAGGCCTGCCACCAGGGCATCATCGATGCCGATATGGCCACCAGGCTGAAAGCTGCCCAGAAAGCCTACATCGGCTTCGAGGATGTCAAATCCAAGAGGAAGATGTCCGCCGCCGAGGCTATGAAGGAGAAGTGGTTGCCTTACGAGGCAGGCCACAGGTTCCTGGAGTTCCAGTACGTCACGGGGGGGCTGATCGACCCGGAGCTGGGCCGCCGGAGAACCATCGAGGAGGCGGTGCAGATCGGCTGGCTGGACGCCCGGACGGCGCAGAAGCTCCAGGAGACCCGTCACCACTCCAAGAACCTGACCTGCCCCAAGAGCAAGCTGAAGATCTCCTTCAAGGAGGCCGTGGATAACAGCCTGGTGGAGGAGAACACCGGGGTGAGGATGCTCCAGGCGTCCACCGTCTCCTCCAGAGGCATCAGCAGCCCCTACAACGTGTCCTCCAACCCAGGCTCCGCCTCCGGATCCAGGTCGGGGTCGCGCAGGGGCAGCGTTGACCTAGGCTCCTCCTCCTCCACCCTTTACAGCAGCTACAGCAGCTACACCCACACAACCAGATCCGTGATCTAAGATGGCGGAGGGAAGGGGGTGGGGAGAGGGAGGGAGAATGAGTCGATCCTTCAGTTAGTCATTTGGCTTTGTTTCTTAACTAAACGGCTTTTATGCACAGAGTAAAGCTTTGCGATATTAATATTTTTTTTTCAGGCAAACTTGGAGAGATAAAGGGCCACGTTTAATGCTGTATAAGGGTTTTGAAAGTGAATGAAAATGTATAAAGAGAATGCTGAATAAAAGGGTCGTTCATAAAGTCGGGTTTAAAAAATGTATGGGTTTTGGTTGGCAATTGATAAACGTGTTGCGAGTCTACTTTGCATAGATGTATACCCCTAGTCAAACGTACCGCACTGCAAACATAATGGCTTTAGAGTAAGAAATCCTGATAATCAAATGTATGTGTTTTTGAAATGCACGCAAGTTACATAGGCTACTTTCTTCTTAAGCTCGTGTGGGATAACAGTTTGCCTTAAATAACATTCCTTATCGTTCACATAGTGTTTCTCCTGTAGGGTGGTGTGTGCTAACAGTGTTTTTCTATTTCCTTTGTAACCTTTGTAACCATTTTTCAATTTCTCAAAATAAATTGGTTATATCCTTCCACGTGTTGTTCGATCATTCAGTAGGTGATGACGACTGCAGAACTGAAAATTAAACATTTCCAGTAAATATCAAAGGGATTCAAAAGAGAATAAATGCACACTTCATAGAGCTACTATTTGATAATAATAATAATAATAATACATTTTATTTATATAGCTTTTTTCAAGGTACTCTTTACAGACAATAAAATCATCATAAAAGTCTCACATTAAAACATAAACATTGACATAATACATTCATCACGTTAATAGCAATTCCAAAAAGGTGAGTATTTGAGATCATTCTTAAGCTTGTTCTGTGAGTAGACGTGAAATGATAGTTACTATGAAAGCGTAAAGCGTAAAACCGTCACATATTTTTCATGTTTTCAGTAGACACGTCACATAAATTACCACGCTAGCATGATGTATGCATTAGCATTTGAAATATGTAAAATAAATATTCATTTAGCAGACGCTTCTATCCAAAGCGATTTACAGCAAGTACAGGGACATTCACCCCCAGAGGCAAGTAGGGTGAAGTGCCTTGCCCAAGGACGCAACATCACACAGCCACAGCCGAGAATCGACCTCACAACCTTCCAATCATGAGGCCAACGCCTTAACCTGCTGAGCCACCGGACTCCATGTTAACCACAAAGCGGCTGATACATTTGAAATGAAAGATATGAATTAATACGTTTATTTGGTTGTCCATATTCAAGAGTATTATATATACACACACACACACACACATATACAGATATACACATATATATACATATATATACATACACACACAGAATGTAGTAAATTACATTTTTTACTGTATTGGTTGCAACCAAAAAGGATTGGGCTGAAGCAACTTGCTTATATAGGCCCATCCTAAAGATTAACTTTATTAACATTTTAATACTGATATTGAATCTGCATACCGATACATGAAAATTCAATTGCAAATCATAAAGGCAATGGCCTCATTTTCATATGGACTCCTGATGCAGTTTAGCAGAAAATGACCGCCAGGTGGCAGAAAACATTCGCCCATCGCTCAGCTGCAGCATGTCCCGTCCACCGAAGAAGAAAAGGCGGATGTGTAGTTCGTATCCCTATGGCACTGCTCAAAACGACTCATCCGACTGAAACCTGTGATAATCGTGGGTTTCGTGAGGATCAAAAGGTAACGGTGAACAAGATGTCATGGATCTCGCTTATGAACCTTCCTACAGTGTAAGATCATGAACGTGTCTCCTCGTTTTAGGTGACAGTATGGCTGAACCGGACCCGCAGAGGAACTTCCGATCTGCCTACTACGAGAAAGTGGGCTTCCGAGGAGTGGAGGAGAAGAAATCGTTGGAGATCCTGCTGAAAGATAACCCGCTGGGTGGGTACCAGTAGATCAGTGGTCCCCCAAACCTGGTCCTCATGGGTCCCACTGTCCTGCATGTTCTAGATGTTTCCCTGGTCCTCAGGGGCCCCCACTGTCCTGCATGTTCTAGATGTTTCCCTGGTCCTCAGGGGCCCCCACTGTCCTGCATGTTCTAGATGTTTTCCTGGTCCTCTGGGGCCCCCACTGTCCTGCATGTTCTAGATGTTTCCCTGGTCCTCAGGGGCCCCACTGTCCTGCATGTTCTAGATGTTTCCCTGGTCCTCAGGGGCCCCACTGTCCTGCATGTTCTAGATGTTTCCCTGGTCCTCATGGGTCCCACTGTCCTGCATGTTCTAGATGTTTCCCTGGTCCTCAGGGCCCACTGTCCTGCGTTTCTAGATGTTTCCCTGGTCCTCAGGGACCCCCACTTTCCTGCATGTTCTAGATGTTTCCCTGGTCCTCAGGGACCCCCACTGTCCTGCATGTTCTAGATGTTTCCCTGGTCCTCAGGGACCCCACTGTCCTGCATGTTCTAGATGTTTCCCTGGTCCTCAGGGGCCCCCACTGTCCTGCATGTTCTAGATGTTTCCCTGGTCCTCAGGGACCCCCACTGTCCTGCATGTTCTAGATGTTTCCCTGGTCCTCAGGGCCCCCCACTGTCCTGCATGTTCTAGATGTTTCCATGGTCCTCAGGGCCCGACACTGTCCTGCATGTTCTAGATGTTTCCCTGCTCCAACAAACCTGATTCTAATGAATGGATCGTTATCTAGCTCTGAAGAATCCTGGTAAGGAACATGCATTTGAATCAGGTGTGTTGGAGCAGGGAAACATCTAGAACATGCAGGACAGTGGGGGTCCCTGAGGACCAGGGAAACATCTAGAACATGCAGGACAGTGGGGGCCCCTGAGGACCAGGGAAACATCTAGAACATGGAGGACAGTGGGGGCCCCTGAGGACCAGGGAAACATCTAGAACATGCAGGACAGTGGGGGTCCCTGAGGACCAGGGAAACCTCTAGAACATGCAGGACAGTGGGGGGCCCCTGAGGACCAGGGAAACATCTAGAACATGCAGGACAGTGGCCCCCTGAGGACCAGGGAAACATCTAGAACATGCAGGACAGTGGCCCCCTGAGGACCAGGGAAACATCTAGAACATTCAGGACAGTGGCCCCCTGAGGACCAGGGTTGGGGACCCACTGCCGTAGATAGTTTACTAGTAGCATTGCCTATGTTCTGATGTTGAGTCGCTGTTAACGTGCATGTTTTGGTCTTCAGACTTGGAGAAGCTGAGTACCTTCAGCCAGAGGTTTCCTCTACCCTCCATGTACAGGATCCACGTGTGGAAGGTGCTCCTAGGTAAGACCCGTCCGGCTCCCAAGCACCTGACGAACGATCGCAATGAAAGTCTAGTTCAGTGGTTGTTCAGATTCAGAAGTATGTTCAGATTCAGAAGTATGTTCAGATTCAGAAGTATGTTCAGATTCAGAAGTATGTTCAGATTCAGAAGTATGTTCAGATTCAGAAGTATGTTCAGATTCAGAAGTATGTTCAGATTCAGATTCAGAAGTATGTTCAGATTCAGAAGTATGTTCAGATTCAGAGTACTTTATGAATCCCTGAGGGGAAACTCTTTAGCAACAGCCCCTTACAGGGGTAAGGGCGTGAGGTAAAAGAGTAGAAGAGTGCACACAGGGATAAAGGAATGGGGGTAAAATAATTAAGTTCCGACACCAGTGGTGTAGTTCTTAGTCTACTTGTATTCTTTTAACTTTCTCATCAGAAACCTTACCTATGGAAAACAAAACGCATAACACCACCTCGTCCTCCTGTTTTATACTGACAAATTCACCCCGCGTGTGTTAAAGATAAGATCATCCTTTATTTGTCCCGCAGTGGGGAAATTGCTGAAATTGCTGAAAAATATAAAATCCAAGGAACAGGGAATCCTATAAAATGTGAAGGATCTAAGAGTATAAAATAGCAACATAATATCTAAAGTAAGTGAGAGTTAAGTGCGGTGGCGGCTGCTATGAATTAGTAATGAAAAACGAACAGCCAAGTTATTGCACATTGTGTGTGTGTTGATTAAGAAAGTGTTTTGTCCGTCTCTTCGTAAACGCAGTGACAGGTCAGTTGAGTTCTGGATTAAATACGTATTTAACAACCTGCAGATTGGGAGAGAAATGACCAGACCTCTGACAACAAAATGAAGACAGTACAAAGCTGAGGTCTCCATAATGTCTCTCTCCTGTCTGAAGGCGAGAGGACATTCTTTTATAGGGCACAAGATTGTAAACATAGTTAGTGACAGTCAGGCAGTAATGACGTCACAACAGTCTTCAGAGAAAGGGTGTTCAGTAGTGATGAATATACCGTATTTTTCGAACTATGAGTCACACTTTTTTCCATGGTTTGGTTAGTCCTGTGACTTACTCTTTTGAATAATTGTTATATATAAAAATATATTATATATCAAAATGAAACGTCTGTTCTTGGTCTCTGATTTGATTTAATCATTTAACCCCCAAACATGTGACATAGTCCAGTGCAACTGGTGTTTTTTTTCCCTTCTTCATTCTGCATTTTTTGGCTGGTGCGATTTAAACTCCGGAGCGATTTATAGTCCGGAAAATACGGTAAGTACACAGGAAATCAAATTTCTTCCACAGTGTGTGTGTTTCCCTTCAAGGTATCCTTCCGCCGCACAGCGACTCCCACTCCCTGGTGGCAGGTTACCGCAGCGAGCAGTACCACGACGTCCGCGAGGCGCTGGAGGTGATGCGGTTCGTCCACGCCGCCACGCCTCCGACGCACGTTTACCTGCGCATGTTCCAGCTGGAGAGCCGGATGTTGCCGCGGCGATGCGACACCGCGGACCCGGTAAGGAGGGAAGGTGATTGGATTAGGAACTGTTTACGTTTCAGAATCAGGATCTGTTTGAATCACTATGCAAGATATACAAACACAGAATTCATATTGGCAGAAAGGAGCAAACACAGAACATATATGTAACATAATCATAAAACGGAAGGATAAATATAATGTAAAATACAAATGAGATACAAATACGATGAAAGTACAAAGTGGGCACTAGCTGTACAGATGGGGGGGGGGGGGGGATATAACTATAGTGTAGAGAAGAAGGGGGAGGGGGGGTATATACTCCGTTTTCCATTCATTTAGCAGACGCTCTTATCCAGAGAGACTTGCAGTAAGTACAGGGACATTCCCCCCCTGAGGCAGGTAGAGTGAAGTGCCTTGCCCAAGGACGCAACGTCATGTTGGCACAGCCGGGGTTCGAACCAGGGACACGCTGACCTCCCGTATTCCCGCTCGAGTAGTGAGTTTAGCCGATTTCCGTTCCAGGACGAGGAAGATGAGGACTTTCTGGCCGTCAGCCGAGCGATGGAGGAGATCGTCGACGACCCTGTGGATTGCTATTGGCTGATCAAATGCTTCGTCAACCAGTTCAACAACAAGTTCGGGGATTCGATCCCACACTTGGTGAGTGATGGGGGTGAAATCGGACAGAAGATTTTTTTGCTTAAATAATAAATAAATACTAATTTAACGGATGCTTTTATCCAAAGCGACTTACAGTAAGTACAGGGACATTCCCCCCTGAGGCAAGTAGGGTGAAAGTGCCTTGCCCCAAGGACACAACATCACATTTGAACTAGCAACCTTACGATCATGAGGCCAACGGCTTAACCTGCTGAGCCACCTCCATCTACATTTCCATTTATTCATTTAGCAGATTATTCTATCCAAAGCGATTTACAAGACGTATCCTTTAAGGATCCCTTTTTTTTTTACATAATATTTTTTTTATTTTTTTTATTCTTAGTTTTTCGTGCATCAATTTTTTTTTTAAATCTTAGTTCATTGTACTTGGCTACTTCTTTTATTTAAGTTGCACCATCCTGCCACCGTCAATTCCGTGTTTGTGCAATTTACACGGCGTATAAAACCCGATTCGGAATCTTATTTAATAATAATTACCTCATTTAGCAGACGCTTTTATCCAAAGCGACTTACAGCAAGTGCAGGGACATTCCCCCCTGAGGCAAGTAGGGTGAAGCGCCTTACCCCAAGGACACAACATCACACAGCCACAGTCGGGGTTCGAACTCGCAACCTTCCGATCGTGAGGCCGACGCCTTAACCCGCTGAGCCACCTGACTCCCCTTATTTGTGACTGACCCCTTCCCTCGCTTGACCACCTCCCCTCGTCCGCTTCCAGCCCAAGAGCCTTGAGCACTACCTGAGCCAGGAGGAGTCGAGGCTGCTCAGCCACCTTAAGAATGTGGGGGCCCTGGAGAGGCTCCCCTACCACCTGTGGTTCAGGCGCTGCTTTGCTGGGTGTCTGCCTGAATCCAGCCTGCAAAGGTGAGGGCTGGAGAGCTGGCTGGAGAGCTGGCTGGTCCACACACACACACTTGCATGCTCACACACACACACGCATTCTGTAAATTGGCGGCAACTCTTGTCCTCACGCTCTAGCACACACGCACTCTCACGTACTCACTCACACACACACACACACACACTGCCTGCTCACATTCACACACACACATTCTAACACTCACACACACATATTTACTAAATTAGCAGACGCTCCTATCCTCACACTCGCGCGCACACACTCTCTCACACACACACACACACACACAGGCACGCTCACATTCACGCACACACACACATATTCTCACACTCACTTAGAAAATTAGCAGACACTCTTGTCCTCACACTCACGCACACACTCTCAGACTCTCACACACACATTTAGTAAATTAGCGGACGCTCTTATCCTCGCACTCTCGCACTCTCACACACTCACACATTCACACATTCACAAACACACACACACACATTCTCACAGTCGCACACACATATTTAGTAAATTAGCAGACGTTCTTATCCTCACACTTGCGCGCTCACACTCTCGCACGCGCACACTCACTCACACAGGCACGCACACATTCACTTTTAACACAAACACAGGCACACTCACATTCACACGCACTCACACATTCTCACAGTCACAAACACACACACACACATTCTCACAGTCACACACGCATTTAGTAATTTAGCAGACACCTATATCCTCACACACTCACAGCTGCAAAGCTGCCTGGAAGACACTCTCACACACTCACAAACAGCTACTAGTGGTCTCAGTGCAGTTTGGCAGTGCTCTGCTGATACTGTACGAGCGCACGGTCTGGTTGAGGACAGAGGGGATCATGGGAAACCGGTCTGCTTGCCGTCGTCAGGGTGTGGGACAAGGTGATCAGCGGATCCTGCAAGATCCTGGTGTTCGTCGCCGTGGAGATCCTGCTCAGCTACAAGATCGTGCTGATGGGGATGACCCGAGCGGAGGGCGTGGTCAACTTCCTGCGCAAGGTGAGCGAGGGCGCCGGCGGGAACCAATGTTAAGGCTGTGGGGGGCTGGAGGGGGAGACATTTAGCAGACGCTCTTATCCAGAGCGACTTCCAGCAAGTACAGGGACGTTCCCCTCCCCTGAGGCAAGTAGGGTGAAGTGCCTTGCCCCAAGGACGCAACGTCACATAGCCACAGCCGGGGTTCAAACTCACAACCTTCCGAGCGTGAGGACAACGCCTTAACCCGCTGCGCTACACGACTCCAACACTTTGGTTCCCCCCCCCCCCCCCCCCCCCCCCCTTCCAGATACCCCCGGAGAACACGGACGCCATCGTCACCAAAGCCATCGACCTGTGGCACAAGTACTGCGGCACGCCCATGCACTCTGTGTAGCCTCCAGAAGACCCCCGCCACCCCCCCGTGGGGACACCCCCCTTTCCAGAATGGACAAGGACTCCTCCTCCCGCCTTGGATGTGGTTCAAAATGGCCGCTGTAATTCAATGCCTGTTCTGTGTTTCAGGTTTGAATTGAAACGGTTTTGTGTGTGTGTGTGTGTGTGTGTATGTGTGTGTGTAAAGAATGTTTCTTGAACTCAGTAGTTCTGTGACTGATGGGTTTTTCGTGGATTGTACAGCGTATTTATAACGGCAACACTTTTTTCAGTGTCTAAAACCAGATGTTCTTCAAGGATCGTGAGACGATAAATATGTTTAATCCTACACCATTCAATCGAACATATCTCTTGAGCATTGTGGCCCGCCAAACATTTGTTTATTTAATAATACAAAATTAAATTAATAATGAATAAAAAAGAAATTGTACGTTTCTGTGTGATAGTCTTTAAGTGTCATTATTGTATTTCCGCTGAAACTCTCAGAAAAAAAAAAGCCATTTGTATTTTTAAATGTCTCTACAAAAAAGTAGTTTCTTACATAAAGGAAATACGATTTCCTTTTTGTAAGAAACTGCATACATAATAGAAGATTCACAATAAATTCAGTCCCATGCGGTTTCCCTCCATTCTTACAAATATCTCTCCATGTACATACCATAATAATAAAATTAAAAAATCTGCGTAAATTTGAAGTTATGACGCAGAAACATGGGTTTTCCGCACATGGGATGAAGACCCGCAAACCGTGCGCAGGTTGTAAACAACGAACGTTGTTTTTTCTCGTTTCTCGCAACCTTAAATTGTAATATCGTCCAATTACGCGCAGCGTTGGACAAGCATGGTCTGCGCTTTTACGCAAAGCGACCGAACGATTGCGCTTTCTTGGCGCACGGAGCCGAATCGAACGCGAATCGAACACGGGAATTCCCATTCCCAGGGGTTGACGAACGACACCGGTTCGCCGCAACCGGTCTGTGTTAAATCCCGTCTTTCGATAAAAGTTCTGAACGACTAACAAGGAAAAAACAAAGAAGAGATAATCTTCCTTATCAAAATGTCTTAAAGCGTTTAGAAATTTTGGCAACGTCTTCCTTCTGTAAACAACACTGTAGGCACAGTGACACGGTGGGTGGCAAAATCCTACAATTATGATTCTCTGGGGTGCATTCAAGAGCAACAACTCCACCGAGCTCAAATGACTTTGGTTTAGGGCAGGGGTGTCCAATCCTGGTCCTCGAGGGCCTCGAGGTCCTGAAGGTTCTAGATGTTTCCCTGCTCCAACACACTTGATTCTAATTATCAGGCTTCCTCAGAGCTTGATGATGACCCAGTTCATTAGAATCTGGTGTGCCGGAGCAAGGAAACATGTAGAACCTTCAGGACAGCGGCCCTTGAGGACCAGGATTGGAGACCCCTGGTTTAAGGGTTGGGGGAGATTTCTGAAATGGTTGAAGTGTCGGTACGCTTGAATGCACACCAGGATGGAAGGGTGGCTGTTATTGCAAAGTCACCATTGATAACATTACATGGAACTGTATTCAACCCGTCTTAAGGGAGGGGGGGGGGGGGGGGGGGGGTAAGTCTATTCACAAATTCAATTCCATCGCTCGGTGTTGAGCAGGGGTGTCCAATCCTGGTCCTCGAGGGCCGCTGTCCTGAAGGTTCTAGATGTTTCCCTGCTCCAGCACACCTGATTCTAATAAATGTGTCATATTCAAGCTCTGTGGAGGTGTGCTGGAGCAGGGAAACATCTAGAACCGTCAGGACAGCGGCCCTCAAGGTTGGAGTTTGACACCTGTGGCGTAGACCCTCATTCGTCCAGGAGTGTTCCATAGTAGAAAACGTTTCAGAGAACCATCTGGACTCCTTTCCCAAATCAAGACGGTTGAGAATGACTATTGGATGGGGTCTCGTAAACGTCTCCATTTTGAAAACGGTGTCCTGATGACTCGGAAACCTTTTCTACCATATAAATAATGTTTTCTTTTTATTTTCCGTTACAGTAGCAAGAACACAGTCTGGAGCGGAATGATCCGGATCTTTCGAGCGTTAAACGAATGACGTGGTCGCTAAAGACACCCCGGCGTCTCGGGTTTACGACCCCCCCCCCCCCCCCACCTGGCTCGCTATCGAAACGATAGGATACGGAAAGGCCAGTTTCTTAAGAACGCGTTGTCCGTAAAATCCCCCCCCCCCCTCCCCTCCCTTTCCGGCAGGGAAGTCCGACCCCACAGATGAAAAGCCAGGTTTGGGGGTCTTGAGTCTGTTCTGCTGGGGGGGGGGGGGGGGGGGGGGGGGGGGGGGGCTGTGACTACGGCTCCTCCGGATGAAGGTCCACATCCGGCGTGGGGGGGTCCAGGTTCCGGTCCGTTGGGGGGTTGGGGGGGGGAGAGGAGGAGGTTGGGGGGCGGTGGGTGGGGGGGGGGGGGCGGTGGGTGGGATACGGGTCCTCGTCCCGAGGGGCGTCCGTTCCGTCCGTCCGTACGCGGTCGAGATCTCGCCGAGGGAACCCCCCCCCCTACGGCCTGTGGAACCTGAGGGAGAACACACGGTCCAGGGTGCAAGGTTACAGGTTCTCTCTGGGGCTCAAGACCTGGACTCTGTGTGTCTGTGTGTGTGTCTGTGCGCGCGTGTGTCTGTGCGCATGTGTTTCTGTGTGTGTGTCTGTGTGTCTGTGGGTGTGTGTGTCTGTGTGTCGTCTGTGTGTCTGTGGGTGTGTGTGTCTGTGTGTCTGTGTGTGTCTGTGTGTGTGTGTGTGTCTGTGTGTCGTCTGTGTGTCTGTGTGTGTGTGTGTGTCTGTGTGTCTGTGTGTCGTCTGTGTGTCTGTGTCTGTCTGTGTGTCTGTGTGTCTATGTCTGTGTGTCTGTGTGTCGTCTGTGTGTCTGTGTCTGTCTGTGTGTCTGTGTGTCGTCTGTGTGTCTGTGTCTGTCTGTGTGTCTGTGTGTCTATGTCTGTGTGTCTGTGTGTCTGTGTGTCGTCTGTGTGTCTGTGTCTGTCTGTGTGTCTGTGTGTCGTCTGTGTGTCTGTGTCTGTCTGTGTGTCTGTGTGTCTATGTCTGTGTGTCTGTGTGTCTGTGTGTCGTCTGTGTGTCTGTGTCTGTCTGTGTGTCTGTGTGTCGTCTGTGTGTCTGTGTCTGTCTGTGTGTCTGTGTGTCTATGTCTGCGTGTCTGTGTCTGTCTGTGTGTCGTCTGTGTGTCTGTGTCTGTCTGTGTGTCTGTGTGTCTATGTCTGTGTGTCTGTGTCTGTCTGTGTGTCGTCTGTGTGTCTGTGTCTGTCTGTGTGTCTGTGTGTCTATGTCTGCGTGTGTGTGTGTGATCCATCAGCACTAGGTTACCTGGTTAGATGGCGGCTCGACTCGTGCACCTCCATCTCTGTGCTTTTGAATTCGTTCAGTTCCTTCCGTATGGCAGCCTGCAAGGGACAAACAGAACCGTAAAGCAAGCGCATCGGAAAAAACTGAAAGCCCTCTTTTAAAATTGTATTAACTTTTATCCAACCAGCTAAGCTCCCTTAGGGGAGTCATGTGGCACAGTCGGTTAAGGAGTCGAGTTAGCAATCAGAAGGCCCCTGGTTCAAACCCCTGACTGTGCCAACATGATGTTCTGTCCTTGGTCAAGGCACTTCACCCTACTTGCCTCAGGGGGGGGGAATGTCCCTGCACTTGCTGTGAGTCGCTCTGGATAAGAGCGGTCTGCTAAATGAATAAATCACGTCCGAAACGTGACTCTTTTGAAACCCACAGAAGGACGTCTAGACTCCCCCTCCCACCTCCCACCATCCCCTCTCCCCCCGGAGGGGAGCCCTCTCTCGGGGGACCTTGTCGGCCGGCGTCAGCCTCGTCCAGGGCTTGTCCGCCCGCCGGTCGTAGTCCTGGGCGTCGGCCACCTCCACGTAGTCGCTGAAGCGGATCAGGATCTTGGCCTCCCGCAGCTCCTCCACGGTGGGCCTCTGGCTCAGCTGCGGGGGGTGGGGGGGGGGGGAGGGAGGGGGGTGGGGGGGGAGGGTGGAGGAGCAGGATTCAGATTAGTTTATTGATTCGGATTCAGAAGTATGTTCAGATTCAGAAGTATGTTCGGATTCAGAAGTATGTTCAGATTCAGAAGTATGTTCCGATTCAGAATACTTTATGACTCCCCGAGGGGAAACTCTTTAGCAGCAACGGCACACAGTCTCGTCAAAGCACACAGGGGTGAGGGTGTGAGGTAAAAGAGTAGAAGAGTGCACACAGGGATAAAGGAATGGGGGTCAAATAACGAAGTAAATGCACAAAATGGGTAAAGGCTGGGGTCAAAATAAGAGTGCTGGGATACAATATATACGGATCTTGAGATGAAAAATAGTGACGCTTCTCGAATGGTGGTCCTCTTGGGGGCGTCCTTTACCTTTTTGCTCAGGTGCTTCTTGATCTCTCTCTTCTCCTCCAGCTCCTCCAGCTCGTTGCGGGCTGCGGACGACCAGGGGGGGGGGATGGGGGTGGGGGGGGGGGGGGGGGGGGGGGCGGGAGATGGGGGTGGGGGGATAGGGGGTGGTTTACACAGGCGCGTTTGGTTTTGTCTGTGTTGACGTGGGGGTGTTTGTGTGCCTGGGGCATGTGTGTTTGTCGGTGTGCGTGTTTGTCTGTCTGTGTGTGTGTTTGTCTGTCTGTTAATGCGTGTGTGTGTTTTTTTCTGTCTGTCTGTGTTATTGTGTGTGTGTGTTTGTCTGTCTGTGTTATTGTGTGTGTGTGTTTGTCTGTCTGTGTTATTGTGTGTGTGTGTTTGTCTGTCTGTGTTATTGTGTGTGTGTGTGTGTGTGTGTTTGTCTGTCTGTGTTATTGTGTGTGTGTGTTTGTCTGTCTGTGTTATTGCGTGTGTGTGTTTGTCTGTCTGTGTTATTGTGTGTGTGTGTGTGTTTGTCTGTGTTATTGTGTGTGTGTGTGTGTTTGTCTGTCTGTGTTATTGTGTGTGTGTGTGTGTTTGTCTGTCTGTGTTATTGCGTGTGTGTGTGTGTTTGTCTGTCTGTGTTATTGCGTGTGTGTGTTTGTCTGTCTGTGTTATTGTGTGTGTGTGTTTGTCTGTCTGTGTTATTGTGTGTGTGTGTGTGTTTGTCTGTCTGTGTTATTGTGTGTGTGTGTGTGTTTGTCTGTCTGTGTTATTGTGTGTGTGTGTTTGTCTGTCTGTGTTATTGCGTGTGTGTGTTTGTCTGTCTGTGTTATTGTGTGTGTGTGTGTTTGTCTGTCTGTGTTATTGCGTGTGTGTGTTTGTCTGTCTGTGTTATTGTGTGTGTGTGTGTTTGTCTGTCTGTGTTATTGCGTGTGTGTGTTTGTCTGTCTGTGTTTGTGTGTGTTTGTCTGTCAGTCTGTTTCTGGGTGGTCATGTAGCGCAGTCGGCTAGGGAGTCTGGCTTGTAATCAGAAGGTCCCTGGTTCGAACCCCGGACGTTGCGTCCTTGGGGCGAGGCGCTTCACCCTACTTGCCTCAGGGGGGGAACGTCCCTGTACTTGCTGTAAGTCGCTCTGGATAAGAGCGTCTGATGAATGACTCCATGTGAATGAGTTCGCTTGTCTGTGTGGGTTTGTCTGCCTGTGGCACGTTTGTCTGCCGGGGGTCCGGTTAGCTCACGTTTCAGTATGTTCCTCTGCTCCAGTTCCTCTGCTGTGGGTCGCTGACTCAGCCTCCTGGGAGAACAACAACAACAACCAGTCAGAGACCAGATCGAAGCCCCCACCACCCCCACCCAACCCCGAAGAAAACAACAACACATCGACTCTTCTACCCGAAGCCACTTCCAAGAGAGAGCTTTACTAAAGAGCATCGGTCACTGAGCATAGCAACGTGATAGACCCCAAACACAGCAGGTAGTCAGATTATGAAACACACATCGTGGGGAAACCAAACAAGTGCCAAAGGGAAGAACCACAAGAGCGTTCGGTTAAACGAGTTACAGTTACACGGCATTCTTTCTCGCTCCCCCCCCCCCCCCCCTTCCCCCACAGCCTCCCCCTGCCCCCCACCCCCCTCTCTGAACCGGTCTCTTCTGAGATCCCGGTCCTCCCTCCTCCTGTCCTCGACAACACCCACGGCTCGTTATCGGGGAAAAAGCTCGCGCAAGGTTCGAAATGGCCGGCCGCGCCCACGTGACGTTGCGTCCTTGGGGGCGAGGCGCTTCACCCTACTTGCCTCGGGGGGGGGGGGGGGGGGGGGGGGGGGGGGGGGAAGGTCCCTGTACTTGCTGGAAGTCGCTGAATGACTCAACGTCAGTGTGTGTGTGTGTGTATGTGTCTTACCTTGTCAGCTTGGTCCCTATCTGTTGCCGTGACTCCAGCCTCTCCTGGTCGGACTGCAGCGGGAGGATATTTTTATCCTCCAGGTCTCTCAGAGACGGACGGTTGCTCAGTTTGATGGCCAGGGAATCCTTCCTCAACACCTTCATGGCTAGGGTACCTGCACCAACACCAAGGGGGGGGGGGGGGCCACAGGGTCACAAAAAGAAAGTTCCAGAAACCCGGGGCGAATTCAATTTCGGGAGCTGTTCCTTAGGTGGGTCTGTTAAATACTTCATGCACGGGATGGGACTTTCAGGGAGTCAGGTGGCTCAGCGGGTTAAGGCGTTGGCCTCGTGATCGGAAGGTTGTGAGTTCGATTCCCGGCTATGTCAACATGATGTTGTGTCCTCGGGCAAGGCACTTCACCCTACTTGCCTCAGAAGGGGATTGTCCATGTACTTGCTTGGATAAAAGCGTGTGCACGCGTGTGTGTGTGGCATTGGTATGTGTTTGTCTGTCTGTGTTAATGTGTGTGTTAAAGTCAGGGTGGCTAAGCTTTAAGGGAGTTGGGCTAGTAATCAGAAGGTTCCAGGTTCGAATCCTGGCTGTACCAACTTGATTTAGCGCCCTTGGGCAAGGTGCTTCACCCCACTTGCCTCAGGGGGGGAATGTCCCTGTACTTGCTGTAAGTCGCTCTGGATAAGAGCGTCTGATGAATAACTACATGTAAATGGCGTAGGTAGTAGATATTCAGTAACCAAATAATAACTTCTCATCTTCACCTTTCATGTTCTCTCAAGTCGGCTCAGCGAATGGAACGCTGAAGAACCCCGAAGCTACGAAACTACAAATCCCAACAGTGACCGCTGTACCAGGAACAGGAAATGGCTCTCTCTCCAGGGGGGGGGAACCAAGCGAAGAACCAAGCGAGAAAAACCAACCTACTTGTAAACAGTGAGTCGTCGTCGTCCTCCTCGTCGTCTTCATCCTCCTCTTCCTCCTCCTCCTCCTCTTCCTCGTCCTTATACATGCCGGGCAGGTCCTCGTAGCCTTCCTCGCCGGGCACGTTTTCTTTGTCGTCCTCGCACTCGATCATCATCGCGGGTATGGCGTGCATCATGGTGCTAGAGTCAGGGTCGGATGGGGGGGGGGGGTCAGAGGTCACGCAGCTAGCTCAGGGTACCGTGATAGGAAGTGTATGTACGTTCTCCACAGGGGGAGAGGGGCGTTCCTAGTGTCTTAAGATGTACGTACCGTACCCATGTACTCGGTAGACACACACACACACAGAGAGAGACCCCTCGCTATTGACACCAAAGTACTTGGAGCAGTATGTACACAGTAGACCTACACACACACACACACCCACACACACACAGACACACACACAGAGAGACCGTACCCATGTACTCGGTAGACACACACACACACACACAGAGAGAGACCCCTCACTATCGAGACCAAAGTACTTGTACACAGTAGGCCTACACACACACACACACACACACAGAGAGAGAGACCCCTCGCTATCGAGACCAAAGTACTTGTACACAGTAGGCCTACACACACACACACACACACAGAGACCCCTCGCTATCGAAACCAAAGTACTTGTACACAGTAGGCCTACACACACACACACACACAGAGAGAGACCCCTCGCTATCGAAACCAAAGTACTTGTACATTGTGTGAGGTAGCGTACGTGGGGGTTTTCCCGCCCTTTTCTTTACGGGGCTGCTGAAAGGTACGGACGGAAAGATCCGGAACTTGCCATTTGAAAGAAGCGGAGGTCGTACCGAGGTGAGGCTGACGAAGAAAAGGGACAATAGCCTCGGATCTCGTGCTGATATCTGTTTTATCTCTGCCTCACAATAAGCCTTTCGGGAGAAACCGTTTGAAATGACGTCTCTCTCTACGTCTGCAGGACTAAGATACCGGTTCAGATGATATCTGTGTCTCCGTGTTCTTGCTGTGGTACAGCTAAACCCCGCCCCAAGATTAGGGAGGTCGTGTGGCGCAGTCGGTTAGGGTGTCGGGCTGGTAATCAGAAGGTCTCTGGTTCGAACCCTGTCTGTGACAACGTGAACTTGCGTCCTTAGGCAAGGCACTTCACCCTACTTGCCTCAGAGGGAATGTCCCTGTACTTGATGGAAGTCACTCTGGATAAGAGTGTCTGATAAATGACTCAATGGAAAGATATCTTTTGTATTATGTATGGTAGATACATATATATACTGTATATAGTATTATGTATATTAAGTACAGTATGTGTAGTACTATCTATAGTACATACGTACGTATTTTATTATCATAATATAATACTATAGATATGTACACTACCAGTCAAAGGTTTGGACACCCATTCAAATGAATGGGGGAAACGTACCCATGCTTTTGACTGACGGAGAGGGGGGGAGGGGGGGGGGGGGTCAGCTCACCTTTCGAACCTCTGCATGGTGAGGGCCAGGGTCTTGTTCAGCTCCTCGATGATGCGGCTGGGGGCGTGCAGGGGCACGGGGAGGGTCCCGTACTGCAGGGAGTGGCCCCCCAGCGAGCCGTGGGACGGAGGAGGAGGGAGGGGGCCCTTCTGGAAGGGGCCCGGGGCCGGGGGCTCGGCTCCCCCCCCCCCAGGCACGCAGATCATGAGCTTCTTGGGGGGGAGCGGGGGGGAGTACTTGACGGCCATGCAGGGGGGCTTGACCGGGGCGCCATCTGCGGAGGGAGGGGGGGAGAGGGGTTTAGAGAGGGGGTGCACACGCACATTGCCGATACATGTTGTTCCATTCACTTGAATGGGAGGGTGTGTGCACACACTAGATTAAAAACGAGAGGAGAGAGAGCTATTGGCAGCACCGGTGGTTCAGTGATAGGATTCCTGCCTACCATACCACGTTCTACGTTTGCTCATTTCTGCCACAGTGAATTCTATGTTTGTTAATCTTGCATAGCGAATAAACCCCCATTCTGATTCTGATTAGCATGTGCAGAAGGTCTGGGTTTCATTCCCGGTGGGGGTTCGAATCCCGGCCAATGCACTGAATATGTGTGTACCATCCACTTCTTATTTTTCTGTGGCTGGCCCCAAACTATAAGACTCTCTTCCTCTGAATATAAGAGCCGCTACTTCTGTAGCGTTCGTTGCTAAAAACACATATTTTTGGGCGCTAGCTTTTCATTCCGGCAGAGCTAGACATTTTGACGACATTCGTATAGATTCAGATTCAGAATTCTTTATTCAGAATACGTTATTCTATTCTATACTATTTGAAGTTACTTTTGCGTGTTAAAACCTACGATCTTTGTCATAAATAGCTTATTCCTGTCTTGTATTAGAAATTTTTGACTTGTGGTGTAACTTGTGTGGGAATGTGTGCTCGTGCATCACTTTGGGGCAACGTGTCTGTTTGTAAATGCGCTGTATGAATAAACTTGACCTTGACACACACACACACTCTTTTTAGCATTATCTGCTCGTGATTCCCTTGCCAATACACACACGGACATGTGCACACACACTTTTTTAGCATTATCTGCTCGTGATTCCCTTGCCATTACACACACACACACGGACATGTGCACACACACTTTTTTAGCATTATCTGCTCGTGATTCCCTTGCCAACACACACACACACACAGGGCCGGGTTCAAACCTGAGATGAGATTAGGAAGCCTGTTGAAAGGTTTGGGGGGCAAAACCGGAGGCTGCTTGTGTAGCGTAGGCGGTTTGGGATTGGACGCGCCGTTGCCTGGATACGCCCCCAGCTTCCTCGTCGGGGGGGTGTGGCTGGCCTTGAGGGTCGGGTCCGAGGGACACGCCCCTTCGCCGCACAGCTGGAACTCTACTGGTCCTGGGGGGGGGGGGGGGGGGGGGATCAACCGGATGGGAGATCGTCTTAGGGTCGTCGGAGTCAAGAGGGGGGCAGGTTTTCACTTCAACTAAAGCCGCTACAGCAGATGATTTCACCAAGCAGTATGGTACTACTAATAATATAATATAATATATAAGAATATAATCTGATGTTGCTCAGAACTAGACTCGCTAATGTTGTTGCTTTGTCGCTTTATCGTTCGTTTATTGTGTAGTTGCATTTGTTGTGTTACGTTCGCATGCTCTTATAGCTTTTCCCTTGGCATTTATTGGTTCTCACGATGTTATGTTTCATAATCTATAAGCCTGCTATGTTCGGGGTCTATCACGTTGCTATGCTCAGTGACCGATGCTCTTTTGTGAAGTTCTCTCTTGTAGGTCGCTTTGGATAAAAGCGTCTGCTGAATGAATACATGGAAATGTAAATTAGAGAAACTCGTTAGTGAAATCGGATGGTGTAGCGCTTTGGTTGACGAAAACCTGCACCCCCTCTTGAGCCCTTGATGGCACGAGTTTGATTTGAGTTTACATGTGGGCGAGGATGAACCAGCCCTTTTCGGTGGGAGGGGGGTGGAGGAAGGGGGGAGGGAGGGGAGGGAGGGGAGGGCGTGGTGTCGTACCTAAACAGGAAGTGGCTCCGTCCATGAGCTCGGCCCCGTCGCAGTCGGACGGGTAGGACCCCGTCACGGGGGAGCGCCCGTTCTCTAACGTCACCTCCTCTCGCCCGGCCTGACCTGTCCCCTCTGACGCCCGGAAAAGAAAGAGAGAGAGAGGAGAGAGAGCGAGGCATGGAAAGAGAGAGAGATAACATTTCCATCGAGTCATTGATCAGACGCTCTTATCCAGAGCGACTTACAGCAAGTACAGGGACATTCCCACCCCCCCCCTGAGGCAAGTAGGGTGAAGTGCCTTGCCCAAGGACACAACGTCTTGTCGGCACAGCCGGGGTTCTAACCAGGGTACCTTCCGATTACCAACCGGATTCCCTGACCCGACGGCGCCACACGACTCCCGATAAAAAGAGAGAAAAATGGAGGAGGAGTCTGGAACACCTCCGACCCCCCCTTCCCTCCAGCCACGGCGCATGACCTCTCACCTTTGACCTCGCCGTAGACCTCCTTCAGCACGCCTCTCTTGATCAGCTCCTCCCTGCTCTGGCGAGTGGACATCTTCCTCTCCAAAACTGGGGGGGGGGGGGGGTGTTGGGGGGGACGGGACACACACAAACCGGATATGAGGCTTCAACCCATTCGAAATGACAACGGGCCGCTTTCATCGGGGAAACCTAGAACCAACGGGGGCGCGTTCAACAGCTTAACTACGCAAGTATAAACGTTTGACGCAACTATAACCGTTTAACCGTAACCTCACAACCGTAACTTCTTTTTGATGGCTTCTAGGATTGATTTGTCAGTATTCTGACCAAATGTTTGTTTTCGGACCGAGTGTTTGCTGGAGCGGGGCCAGAGTTGATGGGTTGCGCGCGCAACGCTCGTGAAACGATCTGAATCGTAACAGATTTATGGCTGTGGTCCAAGGAAGACCATACGGTTCGAGGACCCGTATTGTGGTTACATGTATGAGGTGAGAAACGGCGTGTGTGTGTGTGTGTGTGAGTGTGTGTGTGTGACATTGATGCATGTTGAGGAGGTCCAGAATGCACATTGACAGCTGGAGCACCAGCTTGTAATTCAGAATTCAGGAGAGCGATTCGGGGGGGGGGGGGTTGATCTGTGTGTGTGTGTGTGTGTCTTTTTACTGAGTGCCGGAAAAGATAAACGATCGCCTATTGTTTTTCTTCTCTCTCCCTCTCACACTCTCTGTCGCTCTGTCTCTCTCTCCGTCTCTGTCTGTCTCCATCTGTCTCTCTCTCTGCCTCTCCTTCTCACACTCTCTGTCTCTATCTGTCTCTCTCTCTCTCTCTCTGCCTCTCACACTCTCTGTCCCTGTCTCTATCTGTCTCTCTCTCTCTCCGTCTCCATCTGTCTCTCTCTCTGCTTCTCCTTCTCACACTCTCTGTCTCTATCTGTCTCTCTCTCTCTCTCTGCCTCTCCCTCTCACTCTCTCTGTCTCTGTCTCTATCTGTCTCTCTCTCTGCCTCTCCCTCTCACACTCTCTGTCTCTATCTGTCTCTCTCTCTCTCTCTCTGCCTCTCCCTCTCACACTCTCTGTCTCTGTCTCCATCTGTCTCTCTCTCTGCCTCTCCCTCTCACACTCTCTCTCTATCTGTCTCTCTCTCTCTCTGTCTGCCTCCCTCTCTCTCTCCCTCTCTGTCTTTCTCTCTCCAGCTTTTACACAGGGACAGGCATCCTATCGGCCCAGCTCCCATCCTTCAGCGAAAGGGGTTGGGTCATTAAAGGACAGACATTGTAGCTAGAACACAGGACGCTGCATCTTCTGTTGTAATAACTGTTTTGCACTTCTGGTTGGATGCTAACTGTATTTCGTTACCCTATAAAGTTGAATCTAATCTAATCTAATCTCCTATGGGTTTTATCTGTACACATTGTCTGAGCATTTGTTTGAAAGTGTTAAACAAATACATCACGGGCTAGCCTTTATAGGCCAACTTCTACAGCACATTCTAGAACAGGGGTAGGCAAACCTGGTCGAGAGCCACAGTCCTGAAGGTTCTAGATGTTTCCCTGCTCCGGCACACCTGATTCTAATGAACAGGTCGTTATCAAGCTCTGCGGAAGCCTCATAATGACCCGTTCATTAGAATCAGGTGTGCTGGAGCAGGGAAACCTCTAGAACCTTCAGGACAGCGGTCCCCCTCGAGGAGCAGGATTGCCGACCCCTGTTCCCGGAGTCTTACCGGCAGAGGTCTGCTTGAACTTCTCGCTCTTCTTCTTCCTCCACTTCCAGGGCTTGAAGATCCGCCCCAGAGTGGCGAACTTGCTCCGTCGGCGAATGGGAGGGGTGTGCGTGCCGGGCACCAGCGAATCAGAGCGCATCGCCGCCAGACGTTCCACTTCCTCAGCTAATGGTAAGAGTGTAATAAACAAACAACAACAAAAGGAACCGATGAAGAACGTTCCATGACGGTGTGGCCTCACACAAGGGCAGCCGACGTTTACATTGACATGTCTTCATTGAGCAGACGCGTTTATCCAAAGCGACGTCCAAGAGAGGGGGAGTCAGGTGGCTCAGCGGGTTAAGGCGTCGGGGCTCATGATCGAAAAGGTTGTGAGTTCGATTCCCGGCTGTGGCTATACGACGTTGTGTCCTTGGGCAAAGCACTTCACCCTACTTGCCTCAGGGGGAATGTACTTGCTGTAAGTCGCTTTGGATACAAGCGTCTGCAAGATTAATACATGCGAGAGAGCTTTACAGAAGAGCATCGGTCACTGATCATAACAACGTGATAGAGCCCCAAACACAGCAGGTAGTCAGATTATGAAACACACATCGTGTGAAACCAAACAAGTGCCAAAGGGAAGAACCACAAGAGCGTTCAGGTAAACAAGTTACAATTCCACAACATGAACCTCAAACGTGCAATAGCGTAGCTGTAGGAAAGCAAGTCATAATAATATACCTCACAGCGAGTACAAGAATTTCAATCTGGTTAGAACTGGCCAACAAGAGCAACAAAGGCCCTCAACAAGAATCATTTTGATCTTGGAGGAAACTAACATTAGGTTTAGCAACAGTTATACCATCCTAGTGTTGAAAGTCCATTTTAAACTCCACTTTTCCTATTACTCACACCACCCAGTTTGAAAGGTCTTGGAAACATGAACGATGCCAGTGTCAACGGTAGGGGAAAAAACACAACGCTCTAACACACACTCCCAAGACACACACACACACTTCAACAGCAATCTTTTCTCCAGCAGTGTGAGGCGCACAGTTTTGAGCTGTTATTCCCGCTTGGGGGGAGGGGGAGTAATGTGGCGCTGTCGGTTAGGGAGTTGGGCTAATAGGTACCCGGTTCGAGCCCTGGCCGTATGCCAACATGACGTGGGGGGTGGGGTGGGGAGGGATCGGCGAAGGGAGCGGTCGACCCTGGATGGATGCGACGTCCAACGCCATCAGATCATTCCCCCCCAGCAGCTTCTTCTTCTGGGCAAACGAGCCGCTCCCCACTCACCTTCCCGCGGGTCGATCCCTCGGCAGTTGCCGCAAATGTGCTTGATCTCCCTGCCGATTTGGCCATGGATGATGAACGGGTGGTTGTTGTTGTTGGTGGCCGTTTGCCGGTGCGGCGGTGGTGGTGGCTGCCGCTCCTGGCTTTGTCGCGGGACTTCATCCGTACCAAACCGAACGCCCTCCTCCTCTTCCTCGGCTTGACCGGAGAGG
>CM059336.1:6631458-6670266 GCA_030340685.1 Protosalanx chinensis
TTCTCGCCTTCTATGTGCACAAGGCCTGGGTTTCATTCCCAGTGAGGGTTCAAATCCCGGCCAAGGCATTGCGTATGGAGTGGCGGGGGGTGGCTCAGCGAGTCATGGAGGGTTGTGAGTTCGAACCCCCGGCTGTGGCTATGTGATGTTGTGTCCTTGGGCAAGGCACTTCACCCTACTTGTCTCAGGGGGGAATGTCCCTGTACTTGCTGTAAGTCGCTCTGGATAAAAGCGGCTGCTAAATGACTAGATGTAAATACATTTTGCTCGCTTTCAACAACAACAAAAAGGTCTGTCCTCCACAGACTCGTAACGCTCGCCTGCCAAAACCAAGAATATGCACTCTGGTGGTTTAGATTCAGCAAGACCTAAACATAGCTCGGTGTACACCCACGGGTTCGTGCTCGATATCAGAATCAGAATGGGGTTTGTTTGCAGGATCAAAGGCTGAGGTCGTCTCCATCCTCCTCCAGCTTGCTGTTTACTGTAACAGAAGTAGGGGAGTTCCTTACCTGTTTTCTGTTCTGCATAGGACAGGGGTGTTCGACCCTGGTCCTCAAGGGCCGCTGTCCTCACAGTTCTAGATGTTTCCCTGGTCCTCGAGGGCCGCTGTCCTCACAGTTCTAGATGTTTCCCTGGTCCTCGAGGGCCGCTGTCCTCACAGTTCTAGATGTTTCCCTGGTCCTCGAGGGCCGCTGTCCTCACAGTTCTAGATGTTTCCCTGGTCCAGCACACCTGATTCAAATGAACAGGTCGTTATCAAGCTCTGTGGAGGCCTGATAATTCTAATCAGGTGTGCTGGAGCAGGGAAATATATAAGACCTTCAGGACAGCGGCCCTCGAGGACCAGGATTGCCCACTCCTGGTCTAGGCCTAGCAGAGTAAGGCGGCTTGTGATCGAAAGATTGCGGGTTCGATTTCCGGCTGTGGCCACATGACGTTGTGTCCTTGGGCAAAACACTTCACCCTACTTGCCTCAGGGGGAATGTCCCTGTTTGTACTGTAAGTCACTCTGGATAAGAGCATCTGCTAAATGACTATATGTATATATGACCTTAATACTTTTACCCTTAAGTCTAGTGATGAGAGTCAAGGACTTACACTCTCAGCTGCCTGAAGGGTGGAACATACGCTTCGCAAATAACATCAGATGTACAAATATATAGAAAAGGGAGGGAAATACTATGGAGTCAGATGGTGATGGTTATGGTGTTGGCCTTGTAATCAGAAGGTTGTGAGTTCGAACCCCCGCTGTGGCTATGTGATGTTGTGTCATTGGGCAAGGCACTTCACCCTACTTGACTCAGGGGTATTGTCCCTGTAGTTGAAATTGTAAGTTGCTTTGGATAAAAAGCGTCTCCTAAATGAAGCATTATTATTATTATTATTTTTTTTTTTTTTTATAAATCTTTCTACAGCAGTCCTACAGTTAAAAAAAAAGGTATTTTATTGGTCCAGTGTACACATCTTGCCTGCTATACAATCACTAACGCTGTCTGTTCCATTGTTGTCAGCGACTGTCAAAAGGCAGTACTGACATCCCTGAGAAAACTGTGGAATTGAAACGTCCAAAGGCACCCACACACACAAACACACGCACACACAAAGTTCAGTTTGGGAATCCAAAATACAGCTTGAACCCGTTTGGTCCATCCGAGTTGAAACGACCCCCCCCCCCCCCCCCCCTCCCCCTAACTCTTCACCCGCGTGAGTCGATGCCCGATGTCCGCTCAGTCCTGCGGAGAGCCGCTGGGATGGTGCGCCGCGATGACCCGCTGGAAGGCCTCAGTCGGGGGACACGCGCTGCTCTCGGCGAACCCCTGGAGGTCGTAGCCGCGGAAGGGGTGGCCCCCGGCGTAGCACCGCAGCTGGCTGGCAAACGTGGGCTCCACCTGCAAGTGACGGAAGGGGGGCAAGGGGTGGAGGGAGGGAGGGGGGGGGGGATTGCGAGGGGGTCCCCAGTCAGGGATGAGACAATTGGCCGATTAGATTCGATTCAACTTTATTGTCATTACACAGGTACAAGTACAGGATAAAAAAATTAAGTTAGCATTAAGTTAGGTATTAAAGAGTTTACAGTGTTGTATGTACAGATAGTGCAAAATGATACAGATAGTGCAGATATAGGGGGGCGGGTTATGGGGGGGGGGGGGGGGGGGGGTTAGGCAGGTGCTGTTTACCTGGACTGTGAGGGTCCGTCTGGGGGACTGGAGGTCCAGACACTCGTCTCCGAAGCTGAGCAGCACCTGGAAGCGAGGCAGGGGTCGACCGTGGACGTGGTAACTATGGAGCTCTGGAAGGGAGAGATCAGGTTAAGTTTAATCAGGTTAAGAGCTTTACAAAAGAGCATCGGTCACTAAGCATAGCAACGTGATAGACCCCAAACATAGCAAGTTTATAGATTATAAGAGGTTAGGTCAAGTCAAATGAGGCTAGGTTAAGGAGAGGTTATGTTAAATGAGGTTCAATCAGGCTAGACAGGTTAGCCTAGGCTAGGTTGGGTCAAGTCATGGTAGGTTGGGCTTTAAGTAAGGCTGGTGGCTAGGTTAAATATGGAAAGGAGTGTTGTGGCTCATTGGTTAAGGCATTGGGCTGGTTGTGAGTTCGATTCCCGGCTTCAACTACATGACGTGGTGTCCTTGGGCAAGGCACTTCACCCTACTTGCTGTAAGTCACTCTGCATATACCCACTCTCTTACTATAGTTATATTCCCCCCCCATCTGTACAGCTAGTGCCCACTTTTACTTTTATCTTATTTTTATCAAATGTTTATTTTACACTATTTTTTTATTCTGTTTGACCCTTATTATTATGTTACATATATGTTATGTTAAACATGTTCCATGTTGGCTCTTTCCTGCTAAAGTAAATTCTGTGTTTGTACATCCTGCATAGCGAATAAAATAGATTCGGATTCGGATAAGAGCGTCTGCTAAATGACTAAATGTAAATCAGGATTAGGCTAGGTTAGATGAAGTCAAATTAGGCTAGGCTAGGTTTGGTGAAGTGAAGTCAGGTTAAGTCTGGTTTCATGAGTTCAAAGTAGGTTAGGTCAGGCTGTACTTGGTTACGTTAGATTATGCAGAGACCCCCCCCCCCCAAACTGACACTATAAAGGGATTAAGATTCATTTAGCATCTGCTAAATGAATATTTACCATTTATACTGAATCATTTAGCAGGGGATGTTCAGTGGTTAATGTATTTAGGGGATTCTCACGAACGTGCGTGACTTTGGCATTAAAATGACTGGAAAGTCCAAGAATCTAGTTGATTCAAATCAAACACCACATCTGTGAGCTGAGTGGGAGGAAGAAAAGAAGTCACATGACTTTGTCCCTGCCACGCTTGGGGATAACTGAAACCTCCCCGAACAGTATTCTGTTCTCCATTTCTGGAAAGAAGACAATATCAAGAGTCAGCTGGCTCAGCGGGTTAAGGCGTTGGGCCTCGTGAGCGGAAGGTTGTGAGTTTGAATCCCGGCTGTGGTTATGTGATGGCAGATGGTACAGAGCAATTGGTACAAGAACAGATCGATTCAAACGCAGTTTTTACCCAAATGCAATAGTCACTTTGAATGCTGCCAAAAATAATGTGCACAGTGTATTTGTAATGGGTGTAGAGGTATGTCTATATGTTGTTTATTCTTCTTTTAGCATTTTTTGTATTAATTGTGTGTTTTTAGTATATGTTAAATTGTATTTATTTTCGTACACTTTTAATGTCTCAGGTATATTTATTCTAGTTATTTTAACACTTATTAGTTATTTTAGCACTAGGTTTCTACTTTTTGCACTGACTAGAAGCACTTTCAATTTCGTTGTACCTTGTGACAATGACAAATAAAGATCTATCTATCTATATGATGTGTCCTTGGGCAAGGCGCTTCACCCTACTTGTCTCAGGGGGAATATCCCTGTGCTTACTGTAAGTAAGCTTAATAAGGTATTAAGGTGGTGAGTTCGAATCCCGGCTGCGGCTATGTGATGTAGTGTCGTTGGGCAAGGCGCTTCACCCTACTTGCCTCAGGGAGAATGTCCCTGTACTTGCTGGGAGTCTCTTTGGATAAAAGCGTCTGATAAATGAATAAATGTAATGTTAATGTTGGTGTTCCCAGCCCACCTGTGAGGTAGTCCTGTGTATTGAGCAGTTTGCAGGTGTGTTCTCTCTCCAACTTGTTGGGTTTGTCTCCGTACGGCGAGGGCCCCCCCTCCCAGAACACTTGTTCCTGGCACAGCCGGCAAGCGTACAACCCATCTGGGGTCATCCACACCAGCACCCCCCTCTCCAGAGTAGCCGGAGGGGTAGGAGGGCGATCGCTTCCCCTTCTCTGGGCCGACAGGCTGTCCAGGGGCAGGAGGACCAGCTCAGGAGCTCCGGGAAGGGAGTAGGGCTTCTCGTCTGAGGGGCAGGGGGTAATGTGGCAGCCGGAGGGGCTGGTGGTGGTCACCTCCCTCACCAGGGAGTCGCAATAGAACACGGACACGTGCAAACGGAGATCTGGGGGAGGGAAACATAGTTAGTACGGCACACACGTGTGCATGTGTTAGGGGAGTCAAGTGGCTCAGCGGTTTAAGGCGTTGGCCTCGTGATCGGAAGGATGTTAGAATCCTGGCTGTGACTATGTGACGTTGTGTCCTTGGGCAAGGCACTTCACCCTACTTGTCTCAGAGGGATTGTCCCTGTACTTAATGTAAGTCACTTTAGTATAAAGCATCTGCTAAATGAATATTTACAATTTATATTTAATCATTTAGCCGATGCTTTTATCCAAAGTGACTTACAGTAAGTACAAGGACATTCCCCCTGAGGCAAGTAGGATGAAGTGCCTTGCCCAAGAACACAATGTCACATTGCAACAGCCGGGATTCTAACTCACAACCTTCCGATCATGAGCCTAACGCCTTAACCCGCTGAGCCACCCCCTATTATATATATTTATTTTATTTACGTGTGTGTGTGTGTGTGCGTGTGTGTGTGCGTGTGTACCCGAGAGTGTTTCGCCTGTCCTAACACCCCCATCTGAAGCAAATTGCGAGCTCTGGTCTGCGACACTATAGGAGTAGAAGGAACCTGTGAATTGGTACCCTGTAAAAGTACAAAAAATATATATATATTTTAAACTGGGAAGCGATCCACATATTGATTTCCCCCACATACAAGAACAAGAAGAAGAAGAAATGATCCCTTATTAGTCCCCTAGTGGGGACATTTCACAGGTGCACACATATTCAATGCATTGGCCGGGATTCGAACCCCCACCGGTAATGAAACCCAGGCCTTCTGCACATTGCAGGCAAGAATCCTACCACTGAACCACCGGTGCTGCCTATATAAGTACCACCCTTCATCACATGTGCATAGACATTCAGTACCGTTGTCCATGGCTGAACCCTGCCAGGGCAGGCTGCGAGGAGGGAGAGGACACTGGGCGAAGGGAAGATCTGGGAGAGAAACCTGTTCCGGAAGGTACTCCCTCCAGTGACCCCGCTCAGCTGGGGTCACGTAGCCCGGCATCTACGGGGGCAAAATGTTTGTGGCGCATTGAGTTTACAAACACAACTTTCATTAAGTAGTTTACATTTAGCAGACGCTTTTATCCAGTGCGACTTACAGTAAGTACAGGGACATTCTCCCTAAGGCAAGTAGGGTGAAGTGCCTTGCCCAAGGACACAACGTCATACAGCCACAGCCAGGAATCGAACTCACAATTGCAGTCAACTCAACGCCTTAACCCGCTGAGCCACCTGACTCCCTTGTTCAGCTATTTAGACGTTTTTTCGACAGTTGTTGAGACGGCTAGACACGGTTCAAGGGACTTGGAAGAGAGGAAGTGAGCACCGAGACTGAAGTCATGTGAAGTCGTTCTGAGCTGCGTGTGCATGAAGTTGTGTGTGTGTGTGGCGGGGGTTTGCAGATGGATGGTTCTCAACGAGTCCCTATCGCTCTTCAAAAGAACCTTTCGCCGTGTCACACACACGCACATCTTTGTGAGTCAGTCACCTGGGGTTGTAGGGCAGCGTAGGGAGAGTACACAGGGTAACTCATGGGACTCAAAGGGCTGCCATCCTGCTCCTGCCTGGGTCCTGCACACAAGACATTACATTCCCATTTACATGCATTCATTCAGCAGACGCTTTTATCCAAAGCGACTTACAAGAGAGAGCTTTACAAAAGAGCATCGGTCACTGAGCATAGTAACGTGTTAGACCCCGAACATAGCAGGTTTATAGATTATGAAACATACATCGTGAGAAACCAATAAGTGCCAAGGGAAGAGCTATAAGAGCTTTCAGCTGAACATTTTACAAATTTAAGGTAAGTCTCCGACGGACAGTATAGTCTACCTGTGGCGCGAGTTACAAAGCAACAACAACAATAGCGAGTTTCTAAACAACAACAGATTATATTTCTAATTCTCGGAATAGGCCTAAGTGAGTTTTGAGCCTTTTCTTGAAGGTGAGGAGGACAATAAAACACTGCGGTCGGACACCTACACACTTACAGGCCTCATTTAATAGTTCATTACAAACTATCAAGACCTATCAACACATACAAAAGCTCCTGAGCACGGAGTAAGGTTTCATGTTTCACCACAATGAATGTTTCTATTTACGTCTCTGTCAAACCCACTGGCCCATTAAGAAAAGGAACACTTGTGTGTCTTCTGGTGAGGAAGCTAGCATCCAGTTGATTGAGACTTTCAAAACACTACAAACTTGCCTGAAACCTAAACCGAATGTGTAAGATTATGACCCATTATGTGTCATAGGTCGATCTTGTTGGGTAATATGTCTGTCTACATGCATATACCGGTACGTATATACTGCACCTCCATTAACATGAAGTCATATAGCAGCACTTACTTTTCTTGGCCCCTTCTGGGATGATGCAGTAAACTTTATACGGATCAGAGATGTCCAGCTGGCTGCGGTGCACCAGCTCCTCGAAGTCGTTGCTCTTGTTCAGCGCGCAACGCAGCCTCGTCTTCCAAGTCGGTGGGTCCGGTTTGTCTATCCCCTCCCGATACTTTCCTTTGAATAGGGCCCAAGCCTGCGGAGATGGAAACTACCGATTAAACACCAGAGGTGGGGCGTCTAATGGCTTAACGGTTAATTGGCCTCATGATCGGAAGGTTGTGAGATCGAGCCCCGGCTGTGGCAGTGTGATGCTGTGTCCTTGGGCAAGGCACTTCACCCTACTTGCCTCAGGGTGGGGGGTGTCCCTGTACTTGCTGTAAGTCGCTCTGGATAAGAGCGTCTGCTAAATGAATACATGTAAATGTAAGTGTTTCCCCGGCTTGGTGGCTCCATGAAGTGAGCCGGTGTGAGTCCCGGTGCGCCCTAGTCCCAACCCTTGTTATCACCGCGGACCGGTAAAATATCGCGAATATAATAATACTACTTCATTGAGCAGACGCTTTTACGACGTAAAATTATTTATTGGCATACATTATTATTGGCCCGGGGGGGGGGGGACCCCTGCGCCTACCTTGAAGAGCGCCGCATCCTCGTCCCGGTTGTAATCCTGCTTCCCTGCGTGTTTCCACGGTATCCTAAAGATGGACTTGTCGTCGTTCTCCCAGACCAGTCCGGGATATTTCCCGCAGTCCACCTGCTCTATCAGCCACTGCCGGAGCTTCCCGTTACCGCTGCTGCCGCTCACCGACAAACCGTAGTCCGCATCGGGGTTCATATCCAGACTTGCCGCAAAAAAAGCCCACAGCACCCGCAGAGCAGTCCTAAAACTGCGCAGAGATGGACGGGGAAGAACGAGAATGAATGTTGCGCCTTTACACGAATAACTTAAGAGTCGTTTCGCCCATGCCTATTCATCAGAGCCACAAATAGAAACCAGGTTAACTTTTTGGATCAGGGTGAGGATAGAACTGTTCTTTTTGCCTAAACTTGTTGAACGATCGCTCCATGTAAGTAAGTAAGTAAAGTTTATTTAGTACTTTTCTCAGAAATAATTCAAAAATTCATTTACATAAAAAATTATACATACAGAAAATACCAAATTTCATAAATACAAATAAAAAACCTCACCTAACTAAAGGATTTTCAGCTGCTTTGTAAATGCCTCCACGTATTGTATAATGTTATAATATTCTAAATAATAAATAATAACTAAAATAAATAATATAATAAAATATAATATTCTCAAATGATCATAACTTGATAGTTTCCCATCCGCCAATCATACTCACCTCTGAAACTCGAAACTTCTGACTTGTGAAATCAATCAGATCTGGAAAGATCCTCCATGCAATAGGCGACACTTAAACTGTGTGGGGGAGGAGCTCTGGAAGGAGAGGATGCTTGTACCTGCCCTCTTCTGTGAATCTTATCTGCCGGGGCCTCCCGTCAACACACGGGGAAACCCTGAACGGCACCCAGACACCCGCAGAGCTGGAAAGTGGATCATCGGTGAGAAGAAACAAAAGAAAGAAAACAATTCTTAGAAATGTGTTTGGCGCTAAGCGAGCCTGGTTTGTTCACACACTCCTGTGCGTCTAAATCGGCTGTTCAACAGACTGAGACCGTTTAAAGAACCTATATGCAAAGTTTTATTCGTAAAGACATTCATTTCCTATAAGCTCCTCTGTATAGCCTTACCTTTAATAAGAAAAATGCATTCTTATAGTAAAAAAAAAAGATATAATTTATGTCGTAACAAAACCGAGTCTTAATATTAGGGTGTGGCAAGTGAGGCAAGCACACCCCACAATTTTCCCAGAAATGGTAACCCTCTCTAGTTAATTGACGCGGACAAAATTGTTTGTACCCTTCGTCAATGAAAGAAAAATTCACATATGGTCACGGAAAAAAACAAAACAGACAAAATTCATAATTAAAAAAATCTATGAATGTTAACCAATGAAAGTCAGATATGTCTTTTCAACCATGCTTCAACTGAATTACAAATTAAAAACAACTAATGGAACAGGCCTGGACAAAAAGGATGGTACCCTTTAACTTAATATTTTGTTGCACAACCTTTTGAGGCAATCAGACGATTCCTGTAACTGTTAATGAGACTTCTGCACCTCTCAGCAGGTATTTTGGCACACTCCTCTTGAGTAATCTGCTCCAGTTGTTCCAGTGTCTTTTCCAGACGCATGTTGCAGCTCCTTCCAAAGATGCTCCATAGGATTGAGGTCAGGGTTCATAGAAGGCCACTTTAGAATAGTCCAATGTTTTCCTCTTAGCCTTTCTTGGATGTTATTTTTCTGTATTGTCCTGTTGAAAGACCCATGACCTGCGACTGAGACCAAGCTTTCTGACACTGGCCAGCACATGTCTCTCTAGAATCCCTTGATAGTCTTCAGATCTCATTGTTCACAGATTCAAGACACCCTGTGCCAGATGCAGCAAAGCAGCCCCAGAACACAACACAGCCTCCTCCATGTTTCACAGTAGGGACAGTGTTCTTTTCTTGATATGCTTCATTTTACACTCTCTTACTATAGTTATATCCCCCCCATCTGTACAGCCAGCGCCCTCTTTTACTTTGATCTTTTTTGTATCTAATTTGTATTTTACATTACAGTTTTTACTCAGTTTTACACTTATTATGTTACATATACGTTTGCTCTTTCCTGCTAAAGTAAATTCTGTGTTTGTATATCCTGCATAGCGAATAATCTTTTTTCTCCAACAATGGCGTCCTCCTTGATCTCCCATGTAGTCCACTTTGACTCAAACAACGACGGATGGTGCGATGTGACACTGATGTTCCTGGAGCGCGAAGTTCACCTTGGATCTCTTTAGAGATTCTGGGCTCTTTTGTTACCATTCAGATTATCCATCTCTTTGATTTATCATCAATTTTCCTCCTGCGGCCATGTCCAGGGAGGTTGGCAACAGTCAACCCCCTCCCTCTGTACTATATATACCCATTCTTCTCTACACTCTCTCTATAGTTATATTCCCCCCCCCCATCTGTACAGCTAATGCCCAGTTTAACTTTGATCTTATTTGTATTTTACATTATATTTTTTACTCTGTTTTTATCTTACCCTCATTATTATGTTACAATTAAGTTCTATGTTTGCTCTTCCCTGCCAAAGTCAATTCTGTGTTTGTATATCTTGCATAGCGAATACGATCGATTCTGATTCAGATTCGGATAAGAGCGTCTGCTAAATGACTAAAAGTACATCAGGATTAGGCACATTCTGATATCTCTGAATAATATGTACAGGAACATCTAGCTGCTTTGAGATGCTCTTCTAGCCTTCACCTTTATCATGCCTGTCTATAATTTTCTTTCTAATCTCCTGAGACAACTCTTTCCTTTGCTTCCTCTGGTCCATGTTGAGTGTGGTACACACCCTGTCACCAGACAACACAGTGACTACCTGGAGCCCTGTATATAGACCCACTGACTGATTACAAGATTGTAGACACCTGTGATGCTAATTAATGAACACACCTTGAATTAACATGTCCCTTTGGTTACATAATTTTCAGTCTTTTCTGGGGGTTCCATCATTTTAGTCCAGGCCTGTTCCATGAGTCATTTTTTTTAAAGTAATTTTGTTGAAGCATGGTTGAAAAGCAATGTCTGACTTTCACACTGGTAATGCACCTTTTGGTCTGGACATCCACGCCCAAGCTGGGCTCCTGCTCTTTCTCCTCCTCTGCTTCTTGAGAAATCTGCTCCTCCTCCGCATCAGAAATCTCAACCTACGGAATTACCAGACTTGTCAGCAAAGGTTTCCGGACCAACTGTTGCTGAGATAAGGAAGACACTAAGGTAGGGAACACTGTAAACTCTCAGAGTTTGCTCACTATGGTGGTATGAGGGCAAGGACGTGTGATCTATTGGCTAAACCAAAAGCTCTCTGCAGTGCTACTTACTGCCACAGGAAGGTGGAGAGAGGCAGAGGACCATTGCAGAGGGTTTCACTTACACATGAGTGAGGCAGAGTTCCCACTTCTTCTTCCTTGGGCTGGTCAACAAGTGGTCCACAAAACCTGTCCATCAGATTCACATTCATTTATCAGCAGTATGGAGATGTCCAGGAGACATGACAGTCCAGGAGGCTCTGGAAGTCATCATTGATCATGACAGTGAAGTGGAGGAGGATGTTTCTGAAGATGATGACCATCTTGAGCTAAATTCTGATTCTAATGATTCTGATTTGGAACCAGATGAGGGAATTGCTATCCCTATTCCTCCAAGCAAGACATTCATGTAAAAAAATGGTGAAATACAGTGGTCTTCATCCCCAAATACACATCAGGCAAAACTGTCTGCAGAAAATATAATCAAGACAGTGCCAGGGCCCACTAGGATGGCAGTGACTCGTGTGACTGACATCAAGTCAATTCTTGAGCTGGTCATGCTAGATTCAATATTCAATATTCAGATTCAGTCATTCTGGAAATGACTAATCTGGAAGGGAGGCGTGTTTTTGGGGAGAATTGGAAGGAGCTCGACAAAACACATTTAGATGCATATTTGGGGCTCCTCATTCGGCTGGGGTCTATAAGTCGAAGGATGAATCGACAGCCAGTCTGTGGGATGCAGAGACAGGCAGGGCTATATTTCGAGCCACAATGTCTTCACATTTTCTCCGGAGTGATCCGATTTGATAATCGAGAGAGAACGGCAAGTAGACGGGAGAGAGACAAGCTGGCAGCTATTAGGACAAGTGGGTAGAGCAACTTCCACTATTATATAACCCAGGCCCTAATATCACAGTGGATGAAAGGCTGGTGGCATTCAAGTGGTGAAACATAAAACAAAAGTTTGAAAATTCATTTTTTAATGAAAAACAAGGGAATTATCCTAATTGAACCATTACCTGTTAGAGGTAAGAAACACCATTGCACTAAATATTGATAGAATAATTAGTAATTAAATACTCACACTGCTTGTTAGGATTTTTTTGGTTTCGGAATTTCTTTTGATAATTAAACATGCACAGGGTCAAATTGACCCGGGAACACCATTGCTATTCCTGACAAATAAACATAACAGGAGGGTTAATAGAGACGAGTTCATCAATAAACTTCCAGTCTGTCTTTCCCTTTAGCATTTAATTGTGTCGCTCGCTGATAATTTAATGTCACGTGTGTCTGTTAATCATGTATAGATAATGCATAAAGAGGGGAAAGTTATATAAAGGGCTACGATTAAGAGAGGGACCCAAGAAATAGAGCTCACCTTTGGTTTAGTTCCTCTTCAACCAATTTCAAATTACACATCCTGTCAATTAGATAATTACAGACTCCTATATGAACAATAAATGAACAGAGATAAACTATTTACAAAAAGCATGGATTTGTTGATGCTCATTTGCAACTGAAAATTAAAAACAAGAGTCAGAATATTTCCCCCTGTAAACAGCACTGTGGCAGTTTAACAACCTTCAGGCCGGTGCATGATAGTGATGTATATTTCATATGCTTCAAGCAAACTGTGGAAGAAATTGGATTTCCTGTGTATTTATATGAATCACTACTGAACACCCTTTCTCTGAAGACTGTTGTAACGTCATTACCGCCTGACTGTCACTATCTATGTTTACATTCTTGTGCCCTATAAAAGAAGGTCCTCTTGCCTTCAGACAGGAGACATAATGGAGACCTCAGCCTTGTACTGTCTTCATTTTGTTGCCAGAGGTCTGGTCATTTCTCTCCCAATCTGCAGGTTGTTAAATACGTATTAAATCCAGAACTCAACTGAACCGTCACTGCGTTTATGAAGAGACGGACGAAACACTTTCTTCATCAAAACACAGCATCATCAATTGCGAGGAATAGGTATAAAAAAGGTATAACATCATTCAATCGTTTCCTCCTTATGTCAGTGTCTTCTGGGCTGGGATTCGTCAATAACCTGCTGGCTATATGTGAGGATTGATTCATGCCATGCAACCATTTACAGCCCAGTTTGAAGAAATCAACTTTAATGACACACGAACAAGACACAAACCCACAGTGATGGAGTGTGTGATGTGAGTTGATAGCGTTAAATGGATCAAATCTCCTGTTTATGTATATGTGAACTATAATAGTTCAGTTCTTGTTGCCTTTAGCAGTTGGTTGAAAGACAAGCGTGCTTCAAAAATGACCCCAAATGCCCCCCCCCCCCCCCCCCCCCCACAGATACTGCACAGATACTGCACAGATACTGCACAGATACTGCACAGATACTGCACAGATACTGCACAGATACTGCACAGATACTGCACAGATACTGCACAGATACTGCACAGATACTGCACAGATACTGCACAGATACTGCGATGGTGAAAGTTCATTTGTACACCTACACCGGGAAAGGGATTTCTTTCAATAAATGTCTAGGGAGTCAGATGGCTCAGCGGTTAAGGTGTTGGCCTTATAATCGGAAGGTTGTGAGTTTGATTTCCGGCTGTGACTATGTGATGTTGTGTCCTTGGGCAAGGTACTTCACCCTACTTGCCTCAGGGGGGTTGTCCTTGTACTTGCTGTAAGTTGCTTTGGATAAAAGCGTCTGCTGAATTTCTATGGATTTTTTTATATGTATTTCCAACCTTCCACCTTCCACCAGCTCCTCACATTCTCAACTCAACACAGCATTGAGCACAACACAACTCAAATAGCTCTCCAGGAGCCATGGTAGAGGAAGATTATTTTTTCTCTTTTGGACCAATCAAGTTTCTTGTCTCTGTTAAATCACACAGTCCAGCCCTCAAACCCATCAGAGCGCAGCGATTGGCTGTCTTGAAGGACAGGTGTGGAAGAGCTCTCGAGGGTCCGGCGTGGGGGAACTGGGCGGGGCTCATGTGCTGCTGGCGCCGAATGGCGCCACTCTGTCGATGGTCAGGAAGTCACTGGGGCCCTTAGATTTCTGGCACAACAGGGCTGTGATGTCCTCGTCGTCGCTGAAGCCGCTCTCTTTATATCTGTCTTTAAGCCAAGCTCGGTACTGGAAAGAACAAGAAAGATCGTTTTAGACTGATTCAATTCATTGAGATTCTGATTCATTCATTCATTCATTCATTTTCTTCCGCTTATTCCCGTTAGGGGTCACGGGTGACTGGAGCCTATCCCAGTTACTTTCGGGCCGTAGGCAGGGTACACCCTGGACTGGGGCCAGCTAGTCGCAGGGCTATCACACAAACATTGACAGACAACATAGAGACAACCATTCACTCGCACAGTCATACACTAGGGACAATTTTTTCCACAATGCCCAATTAACCTACCACATGCATGTCTTTTGGACGGTGGGAGGAAGCCGGAGTGCCCGGAGAGAACCCACGGTAACACGGGGAGGACATGCAGACTCCACCCAGAGAGATCATGGTCGGGCCCGAGATTCGAACTCATGATCTCCTTATTGGGAGGCGAGAGCACTAACCGCTCTGCCACCGTGCACGAGATTCTGATTCAGATTATATTATTGATTCCTGAGGGTAAAACTCTTTAGCAACGGCACACAGTCTCATTAAAGCACACAGGGGTGAGGGTGTGAGGTAAAAGAGTAGAAGAGTGCACACAGGGATAAAGGAATGGCGGGAAAATAAGTGTAAATGCACACAAGGGGTAAAGGCTGGGATACAATATATACAGATCTTGAGTTAAGACAAACCAACGCAAAAGACAAACAAATAAGAGCAACGAGTGGCTAAGAAGAAGAAAATAAGAAAAAAAGGACCTCCGAGAGATGAAGGTTCTCGAATTCTTCCAGCTGGCGCAGGAAGCCCAGGTTGGGTCCAGCGCACGGCCTCGCCGCTCTCACTGCCGCCAGAGACTCGACCCACCCTCTTCCTGTCACCGTCATGATGTAGGCCACCACTAGAGTCACGCTGCGGGACACACCTGCCACGCTGGAGGAAGGACAGTGGGTCAGATGGCTCAGCGGGTTAAGGCGTTTGCCTCATGATTGGAAGGTTGTGAGTTCGAACTTTGGCTGTGGCTGTGTAATATTGTGTCCATGGGCAAGGCACTTCACCCTACTTGCCTCAGGGGGATTGTCCTTGTACTTAATTTAAGTCGCTTTGGATAAAAGCGTCTGCTGAATGAGGTATTATTATTATTAATGCTCATACAACACCACGGGCATTATAATAAATAAATATTCATTTAGCAGACGCTTTTATCCAAAGCGACTTACAGGAAATACATGGACATTCCCCCTGAGGCAAGTAGGGTGAAGTGCCTATTACAAAATTACAAAAGAACATGGATTTATTGATACTTTCGCTGGATGTGTACAACAGGGGCTTTATAACACGTTAGGTCTTAACACGTTACACCTAACACGTTAGGTATTAACCCCCCGAGGCATTTGGAATTAAAATAAGACTAGAAATCCTTTATTTGTCCCCCGGGGGGAGGATTGCAGTTCACAACAGCAGCAGGGTAAAGTACAGCACGCAGAGTTGCAGGTAAATAACAATAAAGGGGGGCACGATATAGTACTTACTTATCAATAAAAAATAAGTAAGTCAAGTACGAGGTTAAGTGAAATGGTACGAGGATGTGCTTTACTTACCAGTGAACCAGGCAACCTTGTTCCTTCAGTCGAGCCTCGTGGATGAACGCGATGCTCTCTTTGAAGAAAGGTATCCTGCAAACACACATTCATGGGAATCCATTTCTGTATCCATGTCTATATCTATTTCAGAACTGTTGAGTGGTTTTTACCAATCAGTTCTTCAGTTAAGTCACACAACGTACAAATTGGACATTTGGAAATATGGTGTGTGGGATTGTGTTGAATTCCTTGACAACATTCATGATCCCATCTACGATGCGCATCTACGATAATGAGATTATTCAGATTGTAACATGCTAATCTGTGTCCGGCGTACTATTATACATGCGTCCAGAATCGTAAACGCACTCACAAATTTTGTTTGGAGTGGTCAGCGGCAGAGATGCACAGATACGTCATGTCCTGTTGAAACAAAGGTTCGGTCAGAAATGTTTGGAAGATTATTTTAACAGATTTTAATGAAGATTAGATTAGATTCAATTTTAATGTCATTACACACGTACAAGTACAGGGTAACGAAATGAAGTTACCAGAAGTGCAAAACAGGCAGCAGAAGTCGAATATACAGAGTATGTACAGGATATTAAAAGTGATTTGTAAGTACAAATACACAGATGTATTGTACAACATTCGACAGTATTTACATTGTTTACAGTGTTGTATGCACAGACAGTGTGAAACGGTACTATATGCAGATGTTCAAAAGGGAAAATCTCTGGAGAGACGCTGATCTTAGCTCTGAAACATCTGTATGAGACTGGAGGCAGAAGAGTGTCCCTCAGGTCATACTTTTCTGTGAATGTCCCATATGACCTGTGCCATCGCGGGCCCAGAGGGTGCAGGTTTTCGTGTCAACCAAGCCACTACACCAGCTGATTTCACTAACGAGTTTGATTTCACTAAGTGGAGAAACTTGTTATTGAAATCAGCTGGTGTAGAGGCTTGGTTGACACGAAAACCTGCCCCCTCTGGGCCCGCGATGGCACGAGTTTGACACCACCGACCTCGCCCATCCGGTACCAAACATCCTTTTCTGCTCCACAGCCACATGACTCTGCAATCTCTCCGGCTGCCGTGTGTGTTTGTGTGTGTGGATGTGTGTGTGTTTCACATGCACCTGACAGCTGATGGGGGGGGGGGGGGGGGGGGGGGGGGGGGGGGGGCATAGGGGGGCCCTACAGCCCCAGTGGACTTGTGTCCTCTGTCCCGTTATGACTGCCACCCCTCCTCGCAAAAGCCCCTAACCGTCCCTCAGGGACAGACAGAGACGCGCAATCACACACCCCCCCACCCCCCACCCCCACCACCCCTCCCTCGAACAAGACGTGAGCGAACCTGAACTCCACACACGCACGCATGGATCGAATTCATTTCCGTTTGGACGTGCTTTCGATCGTATGTCGGTCGGGTTTTGATGTCGTTGCAATGAGGCAACTAGGTAGTCAGGTGGCTCGGTGGGTTAAGGCGTTGGCCTTACTATCAGAAGGTAGTGAGTTCGAACCCCGGCTGTGTGCTGTGTGACGTGTCCTTGGGCAAGGCACTTCACCCTACTTGCCTCAGGGAGGGGGGGGATGTCCCTGTGCTTACTCTATATCGCTTAGGATAAAAGCGTCTGCTAAAGGAGTATTTATTCATTTAGTTAACTGCCAGAATTGCTGTAATGCTGACTAATACCCCACCCCCCACCCCCCTCCCCCATCCTAAACTTCACTCTCACCTTCCAAGACTGTCTATCTATGCAAATAGGTCGTCCATCTGGCCCATTCGTGCAAAGTATTTAGAACAGACCTGAGTCAGATCGAAGCTTAACTTATAAGCATCGATGCGGTTACTTTGGTGACAATGCAAAAAAACAACCAAACTTTCTCTCTGTAACTCCGACAAAGTACTCATGGTCAAGAATTTTTTTTTGCTGCTGAAATCCCAGCGACAGACTGGCATTCAATAACAGAGATTCTAGACAGAGAGAGTTAACCGTTTATTTAATGTATGTGCGCTGTCTAAGGTTAAGAAAAGAAAAAAGTAATGGACTTTATGCTAATTAACGTGCAATATTCCATGTGTTCTTGTTCTTCTTATGGTCGACATGCAATATTCCCGGTGGTGGTCTTGTTGCACAACGTGCAATATACTCTGTAATATTCTTTCCGTGAAATAACTTTTTCTATATGTCTCTCACTTCACATTCGAGACAGGAACCATTTCACTTAACCTCGTACTTGACTTTTTACTCTATTATAATTTTTATATTGTACTATATTGTGTTCCCTTTATTGTTATTTACCCTGAAACTCTTATCTCTCTATCTTAATTCCTGACACAAAAACGTATAACAGGAGGGATGTGTTTTTGTTTTGTCACAGTCGACATATGTTGCGTGCTATTTAAAAGCTTAGTGAAAAAAATGTTTTCGAAGAGACTTAACCAAACTCCTACATTTTTCTTCTTGTCAGATAATTTTTCTCAGTCTCTCGATCTTCTTCCCCACGCACACCCCCCTTCCCTGCTCTCACGCACATACACGTTGGGACATCTAAAAGGAGCGTCACCCGAAAACCAAGAACACTTTTCTATATCCAGGTGGATACATAAAAAGCTGGTTTAAATAACGAGTTTGATTTCACTAAATGGAGAAACTCGTTATTGAAATCAGCTGGTGTAGTGGCTTGGTTAACACTAAAACCTGCTCCTTCTTGGTCCGCAATGGCATGAGTTTGACACCTGTGATCTACAACCTTCAGGACAGCGGCCCTCGAGGACTGGAGTTTGACACCCCTGTCAGTATATCCTTACGGATAGTATGACAACTGCGATCAAGTGTAAGTCAGAAGCTATGCTGGAACACGTCGTTCAAGGTCGGTTCTGGAAGGTTCCGAGAGAGGCTTAGTGGTGACTCTGTAAAGGTCATTCGGGAGTGAGCCCTAACAGAACTACCTCACAGACTTAACAGACCACGCCGCAACAGAGGCTGAGTACTCAGGCCTCAATCAGCCTTGCATTCAGATTCAGATTACTTTATTAATCCCTAGGGGGAAACTCTTTAGCAACAACGGCACCCTAGGGGGAAACTCTTTAGCAACAACGGCACACAGTCTCGCAAAAGCACACAGGGGTAAGGGTGTGAGGTAAAAGATTAGAATGGTGCACACAGGGATAAAAGAATGGGGGCAAAATAGGTAAGTGAATCCCCACAAGGGGGGGGGGGAGGGGGCAGAGGCTTGGATAAATGATTATGTACAGGCTATACAATTACTATTATACAAGTATTGCTCTTGCAGAATATACAGTGTTGTGTCAGGATGTACAGGATTTACAAGATATACAGGGTTTTAGCAGAATATACATAGTTATATTACAGGATGTTGTGTCAGAATATTGCCAAATATACATAGTTATATTACAGGATGTTGTGTCAGAATATTGCCAAATATACATAGTTATATTACAGGATGTTGTGTCAGAATATTGCCAAATATACATAGTTATAGTACAGGATGTTATGTCAGAATATACATCATCGATAGCACACAAAACGGCGACATCGCTCACCTCCTGGATAGGTGCAGCTGTATCGTGGATGGACAGGATGTGGGTGATGCTGTGTCGCTTCAGCAGCTCCCTATCCGTCGTATCTGAGAACAGAAAAGACCGGAAAAACATTGTGTGCAGGCCAATCGACAGGCAGCCGTGTGCCCCCTGTTCTAAATCTGGTGTTTACTTCTCGACAACAAGCAGTGCCTCCTCAGAGCTCAACAGGTCAACAAGGGCTGAAAAACAGAACTGCTCTTATTTTGAACTGAAAGATAAACCGGAAAACCAGTGTTTTTCTCAAATGGTCCAACACCTTTGGCCAAAAGCAAGAAACGGTAAAGGTACAAATCAAATTTGAGTCTTTAAAAGGAAACCAAACATTCTCTACTTAACACAGATGTGCCCTGAATTTGAACAGTGCTTGTTGGCTGATAAGGATCTCACCTTACCGATCCTAATGTCCAAGGTCAACCCATCATTGTGTGACAAAAAAAAGTGTACATGAAAATGTGGCATTCTTGGGCCAGAATATTATGAATCCAAAGTAATCATGAGGGAACTTTGACAGCCTCGTAATTTACACTGACTCAATGCTCCGGAAATATCTGCCGCTGATTAAATTAAATATCTATGGAGTGGGCAGGCCAGAAAAGAGCTGGAAAAGAGCTGGATAGTCTAAACAATGTGAGATTGGCATTAATGCATGCTATTAAAACACCCAGATACAGATTTGGAAAGGTTAGATTCAGATTAGATTAGATTCAACTTTATTGTCATTACACAGGTACAAGTACAGGGTAATGAAATACAGTTAGCATCCAACCAGAAGTGCAAAACAGTTAGTATAAGCAGAATATATCAGTTAAAAGCAGAATATACAGAGTATGTACAGGGTATTAAAGGGATTTGGTAGCAACAAATATACAGTTGTATTGTGCAAAACTTTACAGTATTTTTTCCAGAGTTCACAAAGTAAACTTTGTAAAACTATGTAAAAGGGACAACATTATGAAGGGGCACCTCAAAAAAATCTACTGGATCACTAATCCTCCGTTCTTCAAGTCACTGAGGACACACGCAGAAACATTGCCAAAAAAGAGCATGCAGAACTACTATCGCTTGTCAAGCAGTGAGTGACATATGAGACGACTCTGTTGAAACGTGATCCTGCGTAGCATTTTCACCACTTTGTGAAGTAGGGAATAGAAACATGCATTAATGTGTTATCCTCTTCCTCTCCCTCTTCCTCTCCCATCTCTTGGCAAAACAACAAAATGATCAACGTTACCTTTGAAGTTTCCTAGATAGAGATTTGGCAGAACCTGTATGGAACATGCATGGAAAATGATTACAGTTGTTTTGGGGGGGGGATCTTCAGAAACCTTTGCACACACACAAATGACACGTCCTGATGTTCTACCTTGTTCATCCCGTTCCCCATGTCCACAGAAAATGTCTTTAAATCTCAAACCGTTGAATGCAAGGATGCAAGACCTCAATGTGTCCTCTTGTTAGTTCGATTATTTATTTTTCATTCCATGAAACCTGTAGAGACGTCCTCCTGAATCAGGTATATATCGCTAGCTGCAGTGTTTCAAAACACCGTTTTCTACTCAAAACTTTTCAGAACATTCTAGCAAACTTCTTCAGTGAAAAATTATAAATAAAAAAGTATTGTTAGGTTTGCGGTCCATGCCCGACCGGAGGGTGTGTAGGTGGCGGGTCCTAGTAATGACGTAACGTGACCTTAACACTGTCACACTCTGCCGGGAATATATTTAGACCGGGCAGGGGGTCATGGGGGGGTGGGGGGACACATTCCACCCGGACAAAGATGGTGATGTGGTCATTGCTTTTATGACAGGATGGAGGGGTGATCTCATCGGTATGTCACTCCGGCCGAAGTCCTCTTGCGCCACCCGGACCAACTGAGCGGTTTATAATTAGAGCAGAGGACAATTCCGTGGAACTATATGTGCGGGATACCGCTTGTTGATAGCCTGCAACTGTGTGTGCTGTACTTTACCCCCACTTACCCCCAAATAAAGGTGGGGGTAAATGCGGGGGTAAATGCCAGTAAGATAAGATAATAAACACCTTTATTTGTCCCTTTTTTGTGCTAAATATAGCTCGCTCTGAGTTACTGGGAGTGTGTGAATGTTTTCTGATGTATGATTTACTGGATGTAAAATCGGGGGACAATTAAAGGTGTTTATTATCTTATCTTATCATGCAACAATAGGCTTGCATAAAGATTCAAATCATTTTCTAGAAATAAGTTGTTGTTGTTGTCCTGATTGGACTTCATTTCACTGGCATTTATCATCCTTTTACTTCCAGTAAATCATACTTCAGAAAACATTCTGTAGGTGCTTTAGCAAGCGACACAACACCCAAGACCTGCGCAAAGAGTGATCATCATCAGGTTTCCCCAACGAAAGACTGGTGATATTGTTCATTGGTGGCAGGGGCGGATCTAGAAAATTGTACATGGGGGGGGCAAAGGGGTGGCAAGAGGTCTTGGCAGGGGGTCATGGGACATCAGTACGTGGGCAGCTGGGGGGGCAAGGCTCTCAAGTGGGGGGGCGGCTGCCCCCCCTTGCCCCCCCGTAGATCCGCCCCTGATTGGTGGGTATAGGCCAGGGGTAGACCACCCTGGTCCTAGAGAGCCACTGTCCTGAAGATTCTAGATGTTTCCATGCTCCAGCACACCTGATACGAATGAACAGCCGTTTCCACAAAGCTGATAACGACCCTTCATTAGAATCAGGTGTGATTTAGCAAGGAAACCGCTTAAATCAGGGGTGGGCAATCCTGGTCCTCAAGGGCCATTGTCCTGAAGGTTTTATATATTTCCCTGCTCCAGCACACCTGATTATAATGATCAGTCTTCCACAGAGCTTGATAACGACCTGTTCATTAGAATCAGGTGTGCTGGAGTAGAGAAACATCTAAAACCTTCAGGACAGCGGCCCTCGAGGACCAGGATTGGACACCCCTGGCTTAAATCTTCAGGACAGGACCAGGGTTGGTGCAAAGCTTTATATTCTAGAAATGTGATCCCCCCCCTCCCCATTTTTACATGTGTCAGTATTATAAAATACTGCAGCTACCTTGTTTGCTGTCAGCACTTTAGTTGCTTAACACCTTTTCAAGACCAGTAACTTTTCACTGTATGGCAATGGACCTGTGTCCAATGGCCTGATCACAATCAATGATGTCAACAATAAATCTGGGGACTATTAGTTTTATCCTATACCCATGTATCCTACACCCATTTAACTATATTTAAGGTTTTCCACACTCTAACATGAGAACTGCATCTCCAGCTAACTACTCCTTTCTTTATAGTGTCGTTTCTAGAATCAGATACTCTACTGAAACTCGAACGTTCTTGAATCAACTGTTTGTTTTTTAAATGCTTGGAGCGAGTTACAACTGGTGTGACGTTAAACAACACTAACAGAGCAGAAGCTCATATCCTTACACATTGGATCGTTTACACAGCCGAAATATTATACAAATATTTCTCTCTTGCCCAGCTGATCCTAAACTCCTATCGTTTGTTCTATTTTTATACACAACTTAATTTCTGGTTAGTAAGAGGGTTAAATTCATTGTAGTTCATTGAAGTGTTAACCCTGCATCAATGGAACTCCTCGAGGGAGGAAGAGGAGGAACAACCTCGATTTTATTATATAGGCCTAAGGATCTTTAATATGACTAGCCTGAATGCTGGGGGCAGCCCTGGATGGAGAGCAGGGGTCTGGAGGCTGGGGGCAGCCCTGGATGGAGAGCAGGGGTCAGGAGGCTGGGAGCAGTCCTGGATGGAGAGCAGGGGTCTGGAGGCTGGGGGCAGCCCTGGATGGAGAGCAGGGGTCAGGAGGCTGGGAGCAGTCCTGGATGGAGAGCAGGGGTCAGGAGGCTGGGAGCAGTCCTGGATGGAGAGCAGGGGTCAGGAGGCTGGGGGCAGCCCTGGATGGGGAGCAGGGGTCAGGAAGCTGGGGGCAGCCCTGGATGGAGAGCAGGGGTCAGGAGGCTGGGGGCAGCCCTGGGTGGAGAGCAGGGGTCTGGAGGCTGGGGGCAGCCCTGGATGGAGAGCAGGGGTCAGGAGGCTGGGAGCAGTCCTGGATGGAGAGCAGGGGTCAGGAGGCTGGGGGCAGCCCTGGATGGAGAGCAGGGGTCAGGAAGCTGGGGGCAGCCCTGGATGGAGAGCAGGGGTCAGGAGGCTGGGGGCAGCCCTGGATGGAGAGCAGGGGTCAGGAGGCTGGGGGCAGCCCTGGATGGAGAGCAGGGGTCAGGAGGCTGGGGGCAGCCCTGGATGGAGAGCAGGGGTCTGGAGGCTGGGGGCAGCCCTGGAAACAGAGCAGGGGTCAGGAGGCTGGGAGCAGCCCTGGATGGAGAGCAGGGGTCTGGAGGCTGGGGGCAGCCCTGGATGCAGAGCAGGGGTCAGGAGGCTGGGGGCAGCCCTGGATGGAGAGCAGGGGTCAGGAGGCTGGGGGCAGTCCTGGATGCAGAGTAGGGGTCAGGAGGCTGGGGGCAGCCCTGGATTATTAGGAACTGGAGCATTTTTCTTCTTCTGAGTGTTAAGTAAGTAGTATTGTAGTAGTAAGTAGTATTGGTAGGTAAATACTGTTTAAGCCTTAAGTTTAAGTCGTCATAGATAGAGGACAGTGGTAAGAGGAGAGGAGGAGAACTGGCTGTGTTTGTTAATGATGAGATGGGACCGCCCAGTCACCGTTCGGTGAAAGTGGAACTGTGCAGCAAGGATATAAACATTAGCGGTTAGCATGAGGCCATTCTACCTGCTGAGGGAGTTTATGCACATTATGCTACCCACACATCAGAAGACTTGGATTTTTTTTTCGAAAGGACTCTTGGAAAACTATCAGCTCACACCTGCTCACATCTAAAGACAAGTGTTTAGAGTTTTTAGTCACAGCCGAAGACTATAGCTAATTTCTTGTAGCATTTCTTTCCCATAATGCAATTTCTCCCATCACGCTCTTAGTTGGTTGTTAATTGTATTATGTCACGACTTGCAAACTTATCAAAAGTGAAAAGATTGACAGGAAACAGCGCAGATTACTACCTTAAACTTAACGATCGAGATGACGGGACGCGCAGCGACTCCAGGAAAACTATTACTAAAGATGTACTAAAGACTTTCGGTTTTTAGTCAGGGACTGTGAACATTGTTTGGTGTAAACCTCCTGCTATTAGTGTGATAGCCCCCTCTGCTAAGGCTGCAGACACAGCACCCACAGACCCTCTCCCTCATCTCTGGGGACTTCAATCAAAAAAAGACTGACAGTCATGGAGTCAGATGGCTCAGTGGGTTAAGTTGTTGGCCTTGTAATCGGAAGGTTGTGAGTTCCAATCCTGACTGTGGCTATGTGATGTTGTGTCCTTGGGCAAGGCACTTCACCCTACTTGCTTCAGGGGGGATTGTCCCTGTACTTAATGTAAGTTGCTTTGGATAAAAGCGTCTGCTAAATGAGGTATTATTATTAAAACTGATTCTGAAGACAAATCTTCTGTGGACAGGATGAAATACAGTTGATTTGAGGTATTTTTACCAGTTTCAAGCCGATATCATGTAATGTGCGGCAGTGAATTCAAAATGATATATCTGACTGGTAAAACCCTTTTCCTATGCATAAACTACCAATATGAACGTGTTGGAATTTTGGCTTGAATTTGAATCCATCTTTCTCGAGCACAAATTGTGGTTATTTGTTACTGATGAGGTATGACAATGTTGTGATTGTCTTATGCCTGTTTCTTGAAAAGTTGAGTCTTTGTATCTGCATCCCACAAGAGGGGGCCCTCTCCACACTGATTTTAAGTTGCTATACTGTTATTACACTTTTTACCTGTTTTTACAAAGTTGTTCCAGTGGTTATGTTGTTATTATACTTTCTACAAAGTGAACACTCTGGTATTAAGTTGGTATTACACTTTATACCAGTTATTACCACATTGTTACACTGTTATTAAGTTGTTGTTACACTTTATTCCAGTTATTACTACATTGTTACACTGTTATTACGTTGTTATTAAACTTTTTACCAGGTATTACCACGTTGTTAGATTGTTATTAAGTTGTTATTACTTTTTAAAATCGTTTCAGCTGTGGTCAGTGGTCCGATGACTTTGGCACCAATGAATCCCGATGTGTCAGCAAGGCCAAATCAGGGTTATTTGATTTTTGTTACTCTTGAATTGCGTTTGGGACAAATAGCCTTTTATTTACTATCCTCTGACTTGTCAAAATATCCAAGTGGATTTTAATTACATGAACTGATAATAAAATGAATCAACATAGTTAAGAAGAATGTGTTCAACATCACTTTCCATCGCTCAAAATTAACCTATTTATCCTTTATTATGGGCTATTTAGCCTATTAGAAGGGGTTTGTGGGGGAAGCTGGCAGCATGAAAAACTATTGTTAACACAGTTACTGAACTAAAAATCCCATCATGCCACATGAGAATAAAAAGTAGGATTGCCGTGGCAATACTGGCAATACTGACGATGGCGGCCCTGCTTTTGATTGTGTTTATACTTTGTGTTAAATCCAGAAGGAATCAAACCATGGATGACAAAAAGTTTGAAAAAAGATAGTAGAAAGAAGAACAATTTATATGAAGATTTTGTTTTAGATGTTTCCCTGCTCCAACACAACTGATTCAAACAAATAGGTCCTTACGAAGCTCAGCAGAAGCCTGATAATGACCCTTTATTTGAGTCAGTTGTGTTGGAAGAGGGAAACATCTAGACCAGTGGTTCTTTTAGGCCAGTGCCCCCCTAACCATTTTCCAGGTCCGACCGACGCCCCCCCCCCCCCCCCCCATAACAACTAAAACAACTGTTTGAAAACAAACTTATGTGTTTTATTCTTATGTATTATGTACACAAGTATAATTTTTAAAATCACAGCACTAAAACAATACAACACTTTTACTATTTATGAGTCTGAGAACGGTGTTTTGGCCCGCGCCAAAACCCAAGCCATCTCAAAAGATGCCTCTGTTTAACGCTCTGCAGTGGAGGTAGTCCTGTGGATAAGATTTTGCTGCTCACAAAGTTTTTATTTTTTTATTTTAGTTTTTATTCTTTCTTATTTCACTGCCAGGCGAATAACTTTCATTGAAATTTGGATGCGCAGTTTTGAAATGGTGCTCCAAGTTGCTTCGTTTGAAACAGGCGCGGGTTTGTTTGCATATTAAGCACAGAGGGTTCATGCCATGAAGAATAAATAAGAATTCGTCTGTCCTGCTCGCCCCCTCTCCGTTGTCTTCATGCTGATTTTCGTTTGGTGTTAGTGCTGGTTTTTGCCCTTTTTTAATAAAAAAACGTGCCCGCATCTCAAACTGGCTTGCTCCATCCTATGTCGGTCGTCAATCCCCGCTTGGTGCGTATATGCTCCCGCGTCAAACCTTACGCGTGGGGCGTGGCGCGGTTGTTAAGCATTCGAAGTTTTGCGTCGAGGGTCCGCGTTACTCTGCAATTCGCCGCCATGCCACAAGGGGGGTGTGGCTGTGTGGTTTCAAGGGTTATAGCCGAATCCTTGCTCATTATTGAAGAGCAAATGCTTATTTTGCAAATGATGTGGTAGCGCAGGCGACAGAGAAGACGTTTGCGGAGGTTCTGTACGATCGTTCGAGGCTGGAAACGGGTGAATTTGCAACACTGGTTCACCCACTGAGGGACCTGGACGAACAAATGCACTTTCGATACTTTCGAATGTCAGCGGGTCGATTGACGAGCTTCTTCGCCGTATACAGCCTGGCGAGTGGAGAAAAGTGGTGGCCAATGATTCGAACTTCACGATGGTGTCCCGAAGCACACTCAATGAGTGATAATAAACTGTGAACTATGCATGGTGTGTAAACTGTGTTGTGCTGTGTGTGTTGAAAATAAATATCAAAACAACTGTTTGAAAACAAACTTGTGTGTTTTATTCTTATGTATTGTGTAATACAAAAAGTATAATTAAAAAAATCACAACACTAAAACAATACAACAACAATATGCATTGTAGTATGTATAAATGTATTATAAAAAGTCAAGTTGCGGCAAATCACGGCAAAAAGTGCACTCAAACAATACAACACACGTATCTCAACTATTTACAAAACTACGTCACGTTCTGAGCGGACCAATCACAGCGCTTTCGACGCCGACAACGCTACGCGCAGTTAGGATTTTTTGGAGGCGCGCGATGGGCAATGCGGGAGGGTCCAAAACGTTGCGCACAGATTTTTTTTCTTCTCTCTCCTATGTGACCCCAGAGGGGCTCCGTAAAAATGAGTAGGTGTCGGTTAGACGAAACTGGCATTAAAAAACAGACACAGACAAACGCCCCCCAACCGCACCTCAACGCCCCCCTTTTAAAAATATTGTTCCCAGCGCCCCCCGACGTTCTCTGAACGCCCCCTGGGGGGCGGTACCGCCCCCGTTGAGAAATACTGATCTAGACCATGCAGGACAGTGGGGGCCCTCTAGAACAGTGGTTCTCAACCCTGGTCCTCAGGGCCCCACAGTCCTGCACGTTTTCGATGTTTCCCTGCTCCAACACACCTGATTCAAATGAATGAGTCACTATGAAGCTCAGCAGAAGCCTGATAATGACAATTCATTTGAATCAGGTGTGTTGGAAGGGGGAAACATCTAAAACATGCAGGACAGTGGGCCCTGAGGACCAGGGGAACATCTAAAACATGCAGGACAGTGGGCCCTGAGGACCAGGGAAACATCTAAAACATGCAGGACAGTGGGCCCTGAGGACCAGGGAAACATCTAGAACATGCAGGACAGTGGGCCCTGAGGACCAGGGAAACATTTAGAACATGCAGGACAGCGGGCCCTGAGGACCAGGGAAACATCTAAAACATGCAGGACAGTGGGGCCCCTGAGGACCAGGGAAACATCTAAAACATGCAGGACAGTGGGACCCTGAGGACCAGGGAAACATCTAGAACATGCAGGACAGTGGGGGTCCCTGAGGACCAGGGAAACATCTAGAACATGCAGGACAGTGGGGCCCCTGAGGACCAGGGAAACATCTAGAACATGCAGGACAGTGGGGGCCCCCTGAGGACCAGGGAAACATCTAGAACATACAGGACAGTGGGGCCCCTGAGGACCAGGGTTGGGGACCACTGCCTTAACCCGCTGAGCCACCTGCCTCCCCTCACGTGTGAAACGTTATCAAATGCAGTTCACCCAAAAAAACAGATGAGGGCAGTGCAGTGCAACAATTAAATAAGCAAAGTGACCAAGGTAATATGGTTATAGCTTCACATCAAAAGACGGTCTTTATAATTGCGGCTGAACTAGAAGGCCCATTTATTTTTAATTATTAGTATCTATGTCTATGAATCTCTGAAAGTTTATGACGATGAAAATAAAATGAGTAATTATTATTATTAAACTCTGAAAGGTCCATAAGGGTTTCTCTCTCTATGTCTTTTAACGAAGCGCTGGTAATTGACAGCAATTAACAGCAAACGAGTAATCCACCATCTACAGCCTAATTCTCCCATATTATTATTATATGCAACCTATTAACCTATCAGGAATAATTGTATGTAAAAGGTTCAAAGTCTCTTTGTTGTCTCGTATTATGTGTTTTAAGATCAAATTTACAGTGTGATTTGATGAGCAGCTATAATACTTCAGAATTTGAGTACATTAATACAATGTTGTTCTGGATTTTTTTTTAAGATACAGAAAACGTTATTTGCAATTAACCATGATTGCACACACAATTTACTATCCTGGGTATTAAATTGGTCCCCATGCACATTTATGTATACATAAGCACAAGATACACTATTTATAATTATATTTATAAATTACTTGCGTGAAGGATTGTATTATACACAGGTTAATTTGATTTTTTTCTAATATACGATAGATGAAATCCTCGATGGTTCGCATTTATAGACAAAACAAACTAAATCTTTGACGAATGTTATTGTAGCCTGCTTGTCTGTTGTTTATTATATTTTTTATTAAAGAGAATATATCCCAACAAGAGTTCACCATTGACTGATTATCGTTTAATAACTACTACATTGCTTTAAGGATTGGACTACGTGACATAAGACCTATCAAATAGTTTTGATAGGAATGTTATGATTATTATTATTTTTAAGCACTCAAACGAGTCTGTCAGGCGGTATGGCATGCAATATGTATATATATTTACACAAATACTTATTTACTAAACTGTATGCAGGACAATTTTGTATTCAAATAGAGCTTTCACAAAGGTTATTGGATTTGTGAGTTATTTTTGTGACTAGTGTATTATTGTATTAAAATGACTAAATGTAATATTAATCGATACAGTTGTAACTGACATTTTTAAACGGTATTATTTTAATCTGTCTTGTAGGTTATACCATTCATCACTGGCCAATCTCTATACTGGGCATGCAGCAGAAACAGCAATGTGTCAAGATACTTTCTTTTAATTAGTTAAGATAAACCTTTATTTGTCCTCCAGGGGGGGAAATTGCAGTTCACAACAGCAGCAGGGTAAAGTACAGCACACAGAGTTGCAGGGTAATATAACAATAACAGTCAGTAAGAAAGGGGGCACGATATAGTACTGAATAAAAAAATAATTGAATTTAAAAAAGTTCCCATGGTCTCTAATCATAGGCCGGTTTTCAGTTCAGTTTCAGTTCAGTTTAAGTTTATTGTTCCCCAAAGGAGGAAACTTGACTTGCAGCAGGTAAAAAAATAAACATACAGAGAGCACAACAGTTAAAAAGGCACATCCACATACACAACACAGACTAGTGTTAATGATGAAATATAATAAGGCTGTGTTTATAAGGCTACACATATGGGTTTACACGTCACATTAATTAACAGTATAATCGCTCGTAAATGTGATCAAAATATACACATATAGCCCACAAAACGGGATTTTTTTCATTCAGCAAATTCAGCATTGACATGATGTTTTGTATATGTATTCGTTCATATCGTGTTCGCCTGAAAGTGATCTATCTAAGGGAATCTGGTTGGAAACCTCGTAGATCTATTTGATGGTCAATCATCTCACATTCCACGCAAGAAAGTGACGCACAACCTTGAGGAATGCGCCCTGCCATTGCACCTTTTCAGAGCACAGCGAGAATGAAACGTGGAGGGTCCTCGACCTCTCCCATCGACCTCTCACGACCAAATGATCTTAATTGAACTTGAATGAGCTCACACACAGTCTACAACACCCTGCGCGCAGCAGGGAGCCAGAGGTTACCCCATTTTTCCTTTCATGTGGTCTTAATTCCATTGTTTATTCAGGTCTTAAACCCTTCAAACTGCCTGGAGGCACAATGCAAATATCAATCAGTGAAATCAAACGTGCCACGCGCTTAAAATAGACTGGATCACGTCTTTGATTTCTGCGGCCTGATAAAGCGGTGACGCACGCTGCGTCAGAAGGCAGGCCTTTATGCGGACAAGGAAATAATCGGAGTAAAAACAAAAGCAAATATGCTTATCTTACTCTACTTTGTCACTTTAAGTTACATTTATTCATTTAGCAGACGCTTTTATACAAAGCGATTTACAAGAGAGATCTTTACAAAAGAGCTTCAGATACCCAGCATAACAACAGTTCATGCGCATGGACGGTGCAAGAAAGTTCGATAGATTTAATAAATAAATAAAAATTCTACGATCAAAAACAATTTTAATCGGATTAGGTTGAGACATTTTGGATAAATTCAAGCATGTTCAGGTATTAATACAGTTTTTTCCCCCTGTCTGTTAGACTAGCTGCTTTAAAGGCAGTTCATCTAATTAAAAATCAAATTAAGTCTTTTGGAGTGCGGTGTCGATTCCAAAACCCACTATATTTGTTTCCTTAATTAATTCTTAATTCCTTAATCCTGGCTCCAAAACTTGAACCCTGCAAATCTCTGCCGGTTACATTATTTCCCTGAAGTTCGGGTTAGTCCATGTGTGACGTTGGAGACCATTAATTACGATTGCTCAACGTGACACCTTCGTATCTAAGCCACTGAATGGGCCAAATATCTTACCTCATGCGTATAAGGGAGTTCCCCACACACACACACCTCTTCCTATTTCGTTGCCCTGTATGTGTGTGTGTGTGTGGCCACTGGAAAGGCTTCGTCTTATTGGATGCTCGATCCCATTTGGGGAGAGTAGGAGGAGCGGCCCGAGCAGTCAAAGAGGAAAATGTGAAGAGAGTAAAATACTTTTCCCTATGCGCAACTCCATGCTTTCACCTCGCGCACGGTTCCCAAATGTTCGCATTCGCAATCCGGGCGAAGCGTTCACTCCGGTCCCTTTGCGCAGCTGTATTTTAAAGAAGAAGAAAAAACGAGGATTTCTTTTTTTGGGGAACTCATTTTATTGAAAGATGCATATGTTTACATACATTGCAACAATCCAATGAACAGAAACGGGAACAAGTAAAACGCAAACATACCCATTGGGAAAGTTTTTATTACTGTTTAAAAAACGAGGATTTCTTCAAGATTCCTGATCGATCCGAACGGGAGAAAAGGGACGCAGAAGGGGGAAACTGGAGCCGCACGCTGCCGGCTGACGTTTCTGGAGCGTTTCTTCGCACTTTTACGCACTCAAAGCGACCATGCAGGCGCGGTACTCGGTCTCCAGTCCCAACTCTCTGGGCGTCGTGCCTTACATCAGCAGCGATCAGAGTTACTACCGGGCCGCAGCCGGCGGTGGGTACACCGGCATGCCCTCCCCCATGAGCATGTACTCTCACCCGGCTCACGACCAGTACCCGGCTGTGAGCATGGCCCGGGCGTACGGACCGTACACCCCTCAGCATCAGCCCAAAGACCTGGTCAAACCCCCTTACAGCTACATCGCCCTCATCACCATGGCGATCCAAAACTCACCCGACAAAAAGGTGACCCTAAACGGAATTTATCAGTTCATCATGGAGAGGTTTCCATTTTATCGGGACAACAAGCAGGGCTGGCAAAACAGCATCCGGCACAATCTTTCCCTCAACGAGTGCTTTGTCAAAGTGGCCCGGGACGATAAGAAGCCTGGGAAGGGCAGCTACTGGACCCTGGACCCGGATTCCTACAACATGTTCGAGAACGGGAGCTTCCTGCGACGCCGGAGACGCTTCAAAAAGAAAGACGTGCAGAAGGACAAAGATGACCGGGAGAGGCCGGGGAAAGACCCAGCTGGGCGCACCCCCCCAGGCCGAGATCAGGACCCGCCCGGCCCGGGCGCGCAGCCCCTGCGCGTTCAGGACATCAAAACGGAGAACGGGACCTCCACCCCTCCGCGAGCAGCCTCCCCACCCACCCTAAGCACCGTGCCCAAGATCGAGAGTCCGGACAGCAGCAGCAGCATGTCCACGGGAAGCCCGCACAGCGTGCCCTCTGCTCGGTCTCTCAGCATGGACGGGCCCGAGCATCATCATCACCACCACCATGCCCAAGCCGCGGCGCAGGGCTTCAGCGTGGATAACCTCATGACCTCTCTTCGGGGGTCGCCTCAGGGCACCGGGGAACTCACGTCGCCTCTCATCGCATCCTCTCGGACGGGCATCCCACCCTCCCTGTCCCTTAACTATTCCCCCAACCAGGGGTCCTCCTACAGCCCGGCACCCTGCAATCAGAACCCCTCCACCAACTCGACTTACCATTGCAACATGCAAGCCATGAGCTTGTACGCAGGGGACCGAGGGGGCCACCTGGCGCCGGCCACCACCGTGGAGGAGACCCCGCTCCCCGATTATTCGATTTCCACAACAGCAACATCACCCCCCCTTGCGCATCCTGGCAATCTAAGCTCGAGCCAAGAGGGTCACCAGGGTCACCAGGGCCGACTCGCCTCCTGGTACGGGGATCTAAGTCATCTGGGCGCGAGCTACCCGCCCCCCCAGCAGCAGAACTTCCATTCGGTGCGCGAGATGTTCGAATCCCAGAGGATGGGTTCGAATCACTCTCCAGTCCACGGGAGTAATAGCTGTCAGATGGCCTTTCCATGCACCGGCCAGTCCATCTACCGCACGCCGGGGACCTTCGTGTACGACTGCAGCAAGTTTTGATAGATGCTCAAACTTCAAATGAACAACTAATATATATTTTCCTTTTTTTTGTACGACTGCAGCAAGTTTTGATAGATGCTCAACTTCAAATGAACAACGTTAATATATATTTTCCTTTTTTTGTTGTTGGTACTCTTAACCGCCCCCCCCCTCCCCCCCCCCACGGTCCTCCTCCATTCTACCCCGAATGGAAATAAGATTCAAAGATGGTTGATCTGATGTTTAACACCGAATAACAAGTAAGTTTTTCCACTTTCTTGGAGAACTTGTTTTTTTTACACCCCAAAAAATAAACGCTTCACCCTCCACAGTATGTAAAGTTGTGAATTGTAAATGGCATAGCTTATAGTAACTTATTATTTTAGTAAAAAGGGAGTGGTTGAACGTTGTGGACCAAAACAGAAAGGTTTCCAAATTGAGCTGCGTTGAATTATTTCTGTAATTTTTAGTTTAAAAATTAGGGAAACTTGTAATATAACGACTTATTATAATACATTTGTGTCCTCTTTGGTTAAAGTATTTTGAAGGCGTTGCATTCATTGTTTGTTTAATAAAGTGCCATTCTATTTTATTTCAATCTGAGTGATTTATTAGCCTCCCTCTCGCTAATTTGGATGTCAAAAAAAGCATTTGTAACCTATTGAAAAAAAGACGCGTGACATAAATCCATAGGCTTGATTTCTTAACGGCATTAATCAACTTGTACATTTCAAATGAGACCACTTATGTTGCCAAATTTCTTCAAACCACTCTCTTATATACAGATGAAACTCGCTTCTGCTTGGGTAGGTCGTTAAAGGTATAACAGCCTGTCTAATTTGACTTAGATCATTGATATGGTCCCACAGTTTACAGTGATATAGGTATCCAGCCTGCAGAACTGGAGAAACTATAGTCTACAGTTACACTATCCACGTTTTTAGACAACAAAAATTTTTTTTATCAAAGGGCAAAATTCAGAAAATACAGTTGTATTATCAGAGAAAACTTATACCCAGGTGATGGGCCTATTTTCTATAGCAAAATAACACTGGATGTATTACGCCCTAATATTCCATGCATAAACCTTGAGCATTGTTGAACGACATTTAGCCGAATAGGAGACATTAATTATTCAGATTAAATGTTTAAAAGGAGAAAACAATCGGAGACGAACAGGGAAGAATTATTCATTTTCACAATCAGTTTCCCACGACCAATCATTTAAACCGCGCAGCTCCTGGGAGATGTATATAACTTTGTTTATTTTATTATTTAATGGTGCTAAATGTTAAATATTGCGGACTGAACTGAAATGGGGGTTTTCAAGGCAATCCTCATTGCCTCATTGCCATCCAATATTGCCTATTGTGGAAAATAAAACGTAACAATAACATACTCTTCTAAGGCCTTCTGCAAAAAACATTTTACCTATTCTCATTGCTACAGCCGTAAAAAAACAACTCTCATTTATAAGGGAATAGGGTTAAATCGACGATGAAATAAGTTGTATTTATAGACATGGCTATCATTTGGGGGCCTATTGTCTATGTAGTAATGGCCGCTGTCAATAAGCGACTCTGGAGGGCTTTCGCCGCATTAGTCGTGCGTCTTGTATTCCAGATGAAGTTCTCTGTCATCGTGCTAACCTTTGGGGCCTCTATTAGGTTTAACGGGCCCAGGGTATACGCTCCACCAGCCGGGGGGAACGTGTTACGTTACGGCCTGCTGTTGATCGTGACTCGGGGTTGTGTTCAGTGGCTCCTCGTTGTTGGGAGCCACCGCCTGGTGTTTAACACACGCTCATTCCAGGCATGCCTGACATGTTAACATTGCCAGATGTTTGGTTATTGCCTTAACTCCAATATGATATAAAGTGAGTGGCCCCTTTCCATAACTACTCAGTCAGCAGTTGTTAGGCCCTGGTCTTTTTTTGGTCTAGGTCCCTCCAGACAGGCATACACACACACACACACACACTCACATACACACACGCACAGACGAGGAATTTAGATCATTTAAAACTACTGGATCGAGAGGGTAGCTGTCGCCTAGACCCGGTATAAAAAAATATAAAAAGAATTACAACAACAACAAAAATCTTTATATTCGAAAATGACTATGATCATTATTTGCTGATATTAGGCGGATCTGTAATCGTATTAACGCCATAAGGATTACAGTTGCTATGGGACAAATGTTCCTACTAATTCTGTTTACAACATTAGGGCAAATTAAATAAGAAACACGCATGATAAATATATAATAAGAAAAAAGAATAACAATTAAATAGAGCTTTGAAATATCAGTGGTAAGATTTAACTCAATAAAAAACTCAATTCAACCAGAACTGGTGCCTATAGCTGTTTCACAACAGAAACCTGTTGTGCGAGTGCGGCGTGGTTCAACGCAGTTGTATAGACTCATTGTTAGGCCATTACAGCTACTGGCAATTGACTTGTAAATTGAGTGTACAGAGGGGTTTACGTAACGCTTGTTGTGTCAGCGACAATATCCTCCACGGTCCCCTGTCCATCCCCTCCGGGTTTCGGAGGAGTTGTAGGCTTGAGTCAAACGCGTGAGCCGAATGTAATGCATACCTCCATGCTGAACCGCCAGCCCCGCGGGCCTTTGGGGGGAGGGGGGAACCCAGGGCCTTCGGAGGCACCAAATGCGGTGCAGGTGTGTCCGTGCATGGGCACGTTCCGGAGTGAAAAGACGGCTTTGTTGTGATTGCTTGCACTTGTGCAAAGTATTGGATGAGAATAGAATGAGGGCCAACCTGCACCTTGTACAGACTCCCTGAGGGAATGAGGCCAGTGCTGAACAAAGTTACTGTGTGTTTCTAAAACTATCTCGATGTGTATTTGACTATTATTGATTATTATCTTAATATGACACCCACCAAAGGCCTTCATACATGTCAAAAACAAGCAATAGGCCTATACCAATTATTGCCTGGACAATCAAAACATATTTTTAAGCAGACATAGTCTATTTTCAAAGATCATATGCGGCAGATTGAGCTATGGGCAATTGCGCAAGCAGCCCTAAAGATCATCAATAAACAAAACGTCTCGAAGACGGGCAAAGATTAATGGGAATAGGCAGAGGTGAGGGTCAATGGAGGATGTCAACAATGCTTGATGAGAAGGCGAAAAGAAGCTGCCATTTTGTGTTGCCATTACATCTACATTTATTCATTTAGCACACGCTTTTATCCAAAGTGATTTACAAAGCATTCTGCTAAATGAATAACAAGAGCGAGCTTTTACATTAAAAGCTCATAATGGTCCCACGACCATATATTTAAATACAAAATAAAAAAACATTCATATAGCAGACGCTCTTATCCAGAGCGACTCACAGCAAGTACAGGGACAATTCCTCTAAGGCAAGTAGGGTGAAGTGCCTTGCCCAAGGACACAACATCTCACTGCCACAGCCCGGAATCCTTCCGATCATGAAGCCAACGCTAACCTGCTGAGCCACCTAACTATATTTCTACATAATCCCAAGGGTAACCCGTTTATTTTAAAACGTCCGGCTATGCTATAGCCTATATGTTTGTTTTTATTTCTTATGCCTATAAATAAAAATGTTGAATTGGCCCAAATGTTCAACTCCTGCATCAGACTGTGACTGTCAACAATTATCAAGTTGCACTGGTCTGTTGTAAACTGGGTTGTAAGACAAAACAAACTTGAATATACTTGAATGATATTGTTGAACTGATACTATAGGCGACATATACAATTAAATGATCAGGACAGGGAAAACATTTACAGTAACGTTTTAAGAATGCATTAAATGACCTACAAAAATAAGCACCCTATATGGTTTACAGAATAATTCTCCCAACTTCAAAATATCGACTATGTCTAAACCTAAGAACTAACTTATAGCCTAATATTTGTTTATTAATAAATAAATAAAAATGATTTTGAACCACTATTTGTGTTTATAGTCTTGCTCGGTCCTGTGCAGACAATATTGTGGTCCGAATCGAGGAGTTAAACAGATTTACAGCAGTCTAATGTTGTGTACTCAACATTATGGGGCGTGTTGGCGTCTTAAATGTGACCAGACCCCTTAACACACAGTCATTAGCCATCAGATGGCCAAAACGTGTAAAAATAAATCTTATAAAAAGTTCTGGTAATAATTCAGGGGAAATTATTTTGATGCAATTCAAAACACCGTAGTCATTCATATTGCCCTTGTCAAATAGGCCTAAGAATCATACCTAATTTGATACTAAAATACTCATGATAACATGTCAACTATATGAAGCCATATTACAGCTTTTGGAAACATATTTTCGAAAACCTGATTGAATCTACTTCCATGCTCCGCAATAACACTTACTTTGTAAACGTGTTTCATCCAAGGAGAAATGCAACTCCTTGTTCCCCTTCCAAACAATCCCTCCTCCCTCTCGATGTTTATTTATCTAAGTAGTGGAGAATGTCAGAAATTCTAAGCAGTAACCAGGTTCAGATGAGTTAGACCCACTAAAGGTGCCATTTCCGTAAGCATATAAAAGGTTATTTTCACGGGAACATATCTTCCCTATTTTTGCTCCATTGACAACTTTACACCCAATAGCACGCTTAATGCATTTGAAGTTTAATGCAAATACATTGATATACCACACGATGTGACCAATATCACAAACTTTTACACTTTTATATGGGCTTGCGTTGTAAAAAAATACTTTGTCTTTGTGTCTCAATGGGAAAACCTGCATGGCAAGATGAATTATTTAATCAAGTTTAATCTGAATTGCCACGACATATCACGCCATATCACGACATATCAAGCCATAACAAACACAAACTCATCTATAAAGCATCTCTCCCGATTCTTTATCGTTCGTTTTAAGCCTATACACTGTTTGAGTGACAGTTTGATTAAGCCATTTGGTGTTGCCTTTTCAGCATCCGGTGGAGAATAAACAGAAATGCACCAAAGTCCACAAACATTTCCCCAAATCCTCGGATAATGCCTTTCCAGCTCTGCACAGCAGCAGAGTCTGGAGCAGGGGCGTTTCTAGGATTGAAAGAAAATGGGGGGGGCTAAGCTCCTAAGGATGCGGAACGGCAATTTTTAGTTTTATTTCTGACAGTTCATAGATTGGTTCAATCAGAAAGAGTGTCAAAAAGTGTGTCTTTGCTCGTAACATGTTAGAAATAACTTGTCCATGTGTAAAACAATAGTAAAAAAAAAAGAAGGAATAAAATAAATCCCAATAATTATTTGGGGGGGGGCTGAAGAACATTTTAGGGGGGGCGTCAGCCCCTGGTCTGGAGCAGGACAAGCTTGTGCAGTGGCGGCGCGCCGCCCGTGCACCTGTGAGGGGGGGGGGGGGGGGGGGGGGGGGGGGGGGGGGGCGAGCAGGAGGAGGACCAAGGCCCACAGTGGAAACTGCTGTTTTTTCGCACAGTTGGGCTCCATGGTTCGACCTCAAAGCGCCATCTGTTTCCAATTACGAGTCTCTGACGGTCTAACTGCGAGTTGAAATGTTCTAGGTGTCTTGAAAGGGGGAAAGGCAAGGCTGCCTTCTTTGAAACCGTCAATGTTCCATTCATTTTGTTCAAAAATAAATAAATACAAAAACGTGAACGAAAGTAGCCCATTTCATCAATTACCTTTCCCTGTGTAGGTCATAACCTTATCTTTGGAACCCATCTCTTGTTTCTTG